>PVJN01035538.1:0-22043 GCA_004026805.1 Lasiurus borealis | reverse complement strand
TGAAGGCAGCCTTGAGCAAATCTAATTGCTGAACTGACCAGATCTGAGAGGTCTAAGCATTGACCAAATACTCCTAAGAACACTGCATGTCAGAATTGAGACTTAATGTTTGTCATAAATAGCTCTATGACCTCTTTAGATGAAGTATTCCTAAATGTCAGTAAAAACTGGCTAAGACAGAATGCCCTAGGAAACATGTAACACTACAGATTTCTAGGTTATATTGCCCAATATTTTGTGTTAGTATGTTTGATAGGCAGCCGGGTTTGCTAGGTTTGGAAACTCTAGTCCTACACTCTGGACAGAACTCTGTGCTCATTTGATACAGTCTTTTGGCCAGTGAACTTGGGTGCTGTTTGATTTTCAAAGATAGGAATTAGGACACTTTATCATATCTTGATAGAAGGAAACTAGCAGTCCCAATAGTAGTCTCTTGAGTTACTCCCACAAAATAATCTATTGATGCTTATCTTCCAGATATACTGACATAAAAAAAATAGTTGTAGAAAGGAATCATAAGCATAAGGCCATCAGATACACCAATGTGCACACATATGTACACACATTCTCTTTGCCTTGCCATGAACAAAGGTGGCCAAGCTCTTAGCCAGAGCTGCACATAATGATTGTTCAGACTGTCTGCTGCATATTTCCAGGCACCATTTTCATGTACTTCAATGTGAATGGTCCCCCAGAAGTTGTACAATGCAATAGTCTTTGGAGAAAGTTAGACATTATTTTGAAAACCAGAGGAGCCCCTAGCAAGAAAGCAAATGCTACATTTGAGGTCAACGTTCAATAGGATATGTTCTTGCTACACAGCTGGCTCTCAAGCTCTGCTCTCAGCACATGCACACACATAGGTATATAATCAGCTTTCTACACTTCCCTTTCCTTTAATCCAGAGTGATTTCCAAGAGCTTCCCTTCCACATCTCACAGGTGGATTGGGATGTGCCACACAAATTAGAGGTGGAGAGTTAGTTCACGGTGAGTGATTCCCAACTTCTAGGCTCCTCCAGCATTTTGGAACTGTTTAATACCAATCTTGACGGTCTTTATCTCCAGACCCCTTTTCCTGAAATCCAGTCGCATGCAATAAAGCGCGTTTATTTCATGCAACACAGCCTAGCTGATGCTTCTAATTACAAATACCCCAGTTTACTGGGCACAGCTCAGTTGGGAGTGCCTGGTATGAAGGAACATGCATAGCGCAGCAACAGCGAGTGTTTGCCATCAAACACAGAGAAGTAAAGGAGATGCAAAGCTACCGTAGCTAGAGGAGGACTAGCTTTCCTGATATCGGTTCACGAAAAGCCTCTTGCCTCCATAGTTCACTAGTTTGGCATGGCATTTGCCCTTCTCTGTGCATTAATGTTGTTATGTTCAACAGAAGTCAGATTAATTCCCAGGTTGTCTGGGATTTGGAGCTGGCATCTCCCCTCAATTGTAGTTTTTCTCCTCAAAACCAGTGTTAGGCTTTTGCATTTGTTTTCCTAAGTAATTGGATAATCCCAGAATGTGAATTTCCTCCAAGCTTTTCCACTTTGCAAACTCCAGAAGCAATTAACCAATACATTAAGATCCGTGGGAGAACTGACTGTGAGGTAAGGCTTCAGACATGCAAAGCACACAGCCCTGGGAAACAGCAGCACCTGGGACAGGAGGCTCCCATCACTTCACACGAAGATGGTATGGGTTTTGCAAATCAAACACACACAGAAAACCAGCGGTGGCCCAGGTTGGACACACTGTATGGGATGCACAGTTGAGTGGGGACCCAGACTAGGGAGCCACCTGTTCCTCTAGCTTGCACACATGTAGCTCACACCACCTCAGGCCACTTACAGTTTGCTTACCTGCTCATTGTTGCTCTCCCACCATTCCCCATACTCCCTTTGGGGGTGAAACACTCTATTTCCGACTTGTGCTGGGCCAGTCTCCTGTCTTTGTACCTAGTATGCATGAACAAGGACAGGAGCAAACAGAGAGATGTGATTGTATGCTTAACTGGCCAGGCTGAGGAAGAGCAGGGCTGCAGAGGGGTCGCCCATGCCGAAACAGGGCCTCCTGCTTTTCACTTCAATGGCTGCCCTGTGATACTTAATAGATGATTGTGATGGTATATGCCTAAGACTGGAGATCATTCTGTTATTTCGTAGTTAAAGCACATGTGATCTATTCTTATACATTACTTATTATTCCATGAGTTCATCAGATTTAGTAGTCAATGATAAAAGCTATACAATCCTTAGCATCTAAGAAAAAGATGAAGATAAGTAAATTAGTGTTTATTTGGTATTTATCATGTGCTCAATAGGTAGAATGTTACTTAAACTGAATTCTGGCAACAATCCTGTGGCAGAGGCTCTGTTGTTATAATATTCTTTTTTTTTTAAGAAGAAACCTAAGATTGTAAGAATTAAATAAATTGATTAAGGATTTTGAACACAAGGGGTCTAAGTTTTGAAACCACATTTTTAGCCATTATAATGTGTTGCCTTCAATTATCAGTGTTTTAAAAAATGTATTCTTGTCATTAAAAAAAACCTTCATTAAGTGGTACTATGTCTGAACATTACATACAGGAATGGACAAAAGTAGGTTAAATTACCAGCCATCATTACCTAAAAGATAATTCATAAGTAAAGATACAAAATAATATTAATAATACTGAGAAGACAAATAATTCAAATAAATAATACAATTATGAATAAAATAATAATGCAAGAATAAACTGTTTCATGTTCTCACAACTGTAAACCTACTTTTTGTCCTCCCGGTATGTTAGAAACCGGTGATGCCAATAAAGAAAAGAAATTCCTTTGATGTGAGAGGTTTCAATGACCATTAGGCTTAAGTTTGAGAGCCAGTATTGAGTTGCTTAATTTGTGGGGTGGCTCAGACAGCTTTTGCATCAGAATGGCAACTCATCAGACCTGGAAGGTACCAGATGTTTCATTTAAAATAAGCTATGTGATTTTCAACATCAGTGTGCTCCATGGTTCATCAAAATGAGCCTTTATAGTCAAATGACAGTTTCTAAGCCAACATGCTTCAAAGAATAATCTCTGTTTTACTCATCATTTAAGCCTGTGGGGTAAAGAGGCACTATTGTACTCAAGTGCCATTGAGGTACCTGAGACTTACTGAACTGACTTGACCATATCACAAGCCTTGTAAATAGAAAATAACTGGCAGTAGAGATTGCAGGGCCCCACAACTCTTGAAGTTTATCTTTATGACCTTTTTTTACTTGTGCTATTAGAGCCTCATATGATGTCATTTCATCCATTTTGGAATTCAACAGTCAGTGATAAAGTTACTATCAGAAGGCTTGTTTACCTTGATATGGTCACTTTTTAAGAAAGCTTCATTTCCTGCCATCTCAAAATTAATATTAAATAAAACAAAACATTTAAAGTCATTATTAGTCCTGAGGTTGAGGTCTTTCTCTTAATTTTTTCCTCTTCAAAGATGTTAAAATTATTTCATTTTTGAATGAAATAGCTCATTAAATCAAGTCAAATGGATGGAATAAATTACCTTATTTGATAGGTATTAATTAAGCATCTATTACATTCTAGGCAATAGAGTTTGTCCTGGGCATGTAGAGATTAATAATTCATGGGTCCCATAGAGCTCACATACTAGTGGGAGAAAGAAGGGAAATGGACAGTATATATACATGTAACTAGGTCTAGGCCATAAAGAAGAAAGGGAAAACACTTAAAAGACTTAGAGGAGGTAAAGCATTAGCTCTAACCATATCAGTAGCCTTTATTTTACCAAAGAAAATACCTCAGAAGAGTATCACTTGTGAAGCACCAATCATTGAATGGCATTCCACAAGTCAACAGGAAATATTTTGTGCTTGTTTACTAATTGAGTTGCACAACCAGAATACTTCTCTAGAGCATAAATTAAAAGAATATTAATAGAATAGAACTATTGACTGTCACTCAAAGGGGTCTTTAAACTATGGGGATAATACTCTAACCAACTGAGCTACCCAGCCAGATCACTATCCTCAATATTTTTTGGCAAGGGAATATAAAGTTGATTTATTGGTGGGTGTTAAGTGGGGCAGCACCGAGTCTCTCAGGAGTGCAGGGCCAGACATTTGTCCAGGGAACCATGATTAGGGATGTATTTGACCCCACAGCCATCTGGGATGAGACACTTCTTGGCCACCGTGTCTTCAAACTCACCCACATTTAAACTTATTAAAGCCCCTCTTCTTGGAGATGTGGATCTTCTGGCAGCCAGGGAACTTGAACTTGGTTCTGATAGGGCCTCGGTCACAAGCTTCTTATTCTGCAGCTTGGTGCAGATGGACATGATGACTTGGCCAATGTGGACTCTGGCCTCTGTGCCCTGGGGCTTTCCAAAGGCACCCCACATACCTGTCTGTAGCCTATTAGCCCCAGCACAGGCTCCAGACAGGTATTGTTGATGAGGATGACTCCAAAGGGGTAGAGCCACACTCACATGTGAAAGCCATCTTTGCCACAGCTTTTCACCATGTAGTTGGTATAAATATAGGCAGCCTCCAAGGCTTCGGAAGAGAACTGCTTATATTCATCTGACACCATGGGGCCACAAAATGGAAACTTGTCCACTTTCAAAGATGCGGATCTTGGCATCAGGGACACCTTAGCAGAAGCAAGACTTTGCGTTTGGCTTGTTCTTGCAATACTGCCAGGCTGGCTCGTGACCCATGGCGACACAGGATCTTCAGTGGCACTAGGATCTTCAATGGCATGCTAAAGGGAAAGAAGATCCTCAATTGTTTTTTTTTTTAAATTTCTTTATTGATTAAGGTATTACTTATACGTCCTTATCCCTCCATCGCACCCCCTTCCCCCACTCCCTACTCATGTCCTCACTCCCCTGTTGTTTGTGTCCACTGGTTAGGCTTATATGCATGCATACAAGTCCTTTGGTTGATCTCTCCCCCTTACCCCCCACTCTCCCCTACCTTCCCTCTGAGGTTGATTGTCAGATCCTCAATTCTTAACACTACCCTACATACTAGGTGCTATTATCCTCATTCCAAAGAGACATGCATTGAAGATCATGTAACAATATGGTATACATAGGGAAACAATGTTTAATATTGTGTCAATAGCCCAATCTCACATCATATGGGAAACCTAAGATTAGCAATTGGACCTCTCTGATTTCAAAGCTCTTCCTATTTCCATTAAACTTCTCTCTAAGTAACAATGTCAGTTACTTTAGAAACAAAACTATAAAGGCTTGTTATTTACCTTTTATCTCCCTAGACCCATTTGCAAATGAATGGTACAGTTAACAAGACAGCCAGTAGAGAATCTAGTATAAGACTTTAAATTTTGTTCCTTAATTTAGGTTCCTATAGATGTATACATATATTTAGTTTATATCACTGGAATAATTTACTGAATACTCTATGTGCAAGGAACTGTGATAAGGGCACATGGGTAACTCTATGCAAATGATAAGCTCAGAATCGAGAGTGAGAGGATGAAAGGAAAACATATCATTTCCAACAATGTGGGGAGTTTTATCATAGGAACATGTAAATAGATCTACCTTACCCCTAGTACAATGGCAAAAAAAAAAAAAAAGCTAGTGAGATACGATGCCTAAGATAAATCTTGAAAGTTGAGTGGGAACAGTGTGAAATTTTGAGTAGGCAGGCAGAAGAAAAATCAGATGCAAACACATGGAGAGGGTTAACAATATAGTATACATAGGGAAACAATGTTTAATATTTTTATGGTAATAAAACATGTAATAAGACAAAATAAAATGGGCTGGAGAGGCATATAAAATATATAGCTTATGGGTGAATTTATTCTGTAGAATAAGAGATTCCATTGTGATATTTTAAGCTAAGAAAAAAAATAGGGTCAGAACTGATATTAAATAAAATACTATGGACTTGAGTGAACACAACTAAGTAGACGCATGCTATTGCAATAGTCCACGTGAGAGATACCTTAGAGTAGTGATGGATGAAAAATAGGGTACAGTTTCAAAAATATGTGGTAGGTAAAGTGAGTAGGATCTATTAGATGATGAATGTAAGAAAGATTGTGGAACGCTACTACAATTACTGCCTTTAGTGGTGTACTTACCTAAGTTAAGAAAATACAGAAGAAGAAATATATTTGAGGTAGAAAGAAAAAGCTTAATTTTGGAATATTAAGTTTGAGATGCTGGTGCAATATCCAAGTGGACACGCAGTAGACACATGGCTATAAGAATCTGGAGGTTAGGGGGCCGATATAAGCTGGGGAGACATCATTATACAGATGGTTGCAAATACCATGAGAATGCTTAGTGTTCACAGAGAGCATGTAGAATATAGAGTCAGACTTGCTCCTCTTACCTATTCAAAAACTTTATAAAGACTATTAATGTAAGCATTTTCTCAAAATGTTTACTGAGTACCTACCAAATGCTAGATACTGAATATAGGGTTTTTGAATCTGCTATTTATTTAGTTTTTCATAGCCTCCAAAGGTCTGGATTTGTGCTCCATATAGTGTTGACACTGATTTCTGGGCCATAACCTTGGCATGAAGAACTGTCACAAAAATTTTAATAAATTTAAGAATGATTTGTACTGAAATTAGCTTGAGCTACCTTCTGTGAAGGTTTTTTGTTGTTGGTCCTTTCATACCTCCTTTATCCAGGAGACCCTAGTTCCTCTTCATTCATTCTACAAGAGCCTATGTTCATCTGTTGAATTTAGAAGATGTGGGGGTAAAAATTTCATTTCTTCACTCTCATTTCTCCTTCCCTACCAATATCTAGAAAACATTGGATTGCTAAAATTTCTATATAAATTATATGGTCCAGAATGGATAAACGAGTTCAAAGTGAGATGAAAGACTAGGATAAAATGAAGAAATTGAAAATTAATAATGATGTATATGTTAGTTGAAATAGCAGAAATTGGGAACATGATACCTGAAACTGGAAGGAAAGGAGAAGACTTTGGTTTTAGTTAAACAGAAGACAGCAAATGGAGTGTTAGTGAAGATGAAGGAAGGTCTGTATCATCAAGCAGGGATTACAGACAGATCCTTCAAATATCTTGAAGGAAAAAGTCCAGACACAAAGAACAATAGGTGTAAGTGGAAGTCCCCAACATGATACTATTTCTGAGATGCTGGGAAAATTCCATTGGTGAATTCTCTCACTTTCCCTTAATGTCAAAAACAAAGATTTTCCATCCTCTCTGATTGAGGAGGCTAATGATGTAAATGTTGTTTGAGCAGACATACTATGACCTATGTAGAGGAATTTTTCTGATAGATATTGCAGACTCTTTGAAAACATTGTTAGAAATATGTAGAGGAAGACATTTAGGGATGCTACTTTGGGAAGGAAGCTTAATGGAATTAGCAAAAATATAGAGAAAATGATTGGCAGGATGTGATACACTGAAGCCATGAAGTTCATATAAAAGATAATAATTTTTTTAAAAAGTTATTTGCCCCTCCTTCACTTGGCCAGATTCTTCATAATAAACTGTCTCATCGTTGCCTTCAGGAGGTACATCCTGATAAGACTAAGATAGTAATTATAACCCCATTTTTCTTATCAGTTTCAGACAATGATGATGAGAGAGGGTCTTCTAAGAACATTTTTCTTTAAGTCTTAGTTGGAAAACATAATCCCTTTTTGCTATGGACAGTTGCCTGGATGTGCTACCCAACAATGATATAACCATGTTGCAGGCATGAGAGAAGCTAATCCAACATTCCAAAAAAATGAGAAATTAAAAGAAGGTTGTTTCTGGACAATGTTTCTAACCGCTGAATTAGCTTTTTTAACCTTAGAACTTCTTTTTATATGATATTCATTTCCTTATAAAGCAAGCCATTTTGAATTAAGTTTTCTGATGCCAAAATCTTCCTTCCTCTTACTTTGCTTTCATTATTTTTTCTATCAAGGATGAGTCTAAGAATTTCTAAGATTACACATAGCATTTATTTAGGTTTAGATAGTTATAAATTGTGTGTGTGTGTGTGTGTGTGTGTGTGTGTATTAATGAAGACCCTAAAGAAAAACCTTACTATAAATAATTTAGTCTTACCTAATTGGCTTTATTTTTTTAAAGTATTGCTCCTTTTTATACATACTATTAGGATCTTCATAGACTTAGATTTGTATAGGGAAAAAAGGGGTTACAGAGCCTGGGTAAAAAAAAAAAATCATTATTCAGAGAATGCCTAAACAGTTGGCCCACATGGTATAAACACCACTGTTCACTTATTGGAAGTTAATGATCATTATAGTCATAATCAGTGCCATATTTTGAATTATAAAAAATATATACTTAGTCTGATGCCCTTGACTCTTTGTTCACAGCTTCCAAAATCCTTTGTAATTTTCCAAGTACTGAGAGTGATAAAAGTGTTTTCTGGATTGGTGAACACATAGAAATGCTATAGAGGGTACATGGAGAAGGCATGGAAGTTCCATGCCCTATCCTTACACCTTATCCTATGCATCTCTTTCATATGGCTGTTCCTGAGTTATGTCCTTTTATAATAAACTGGTGATCTAGAACTAAAATGATTCTCAGAGTTATGTGAACCACTCTAGCAAAATAATCAAAATGGATGGAAGGGGATTCAGAGAAGAAGGGAGTGGTGGAAATATAAAATTTACAGCCAATCAGTCAGAAGTACTGGCATCTAGAGTTTCAGAAGGGGGTCACTGGAACCTCTAATCTATAGCTGGTCAACCAGAGGCACAAGTGGTAACTTGGTTTTAGGATTGATTATCCTATGGGATCTCATGCTATGTCTGGGTAGATAGTGTCAGAACTGAGGTAAATTATAGAACACCAGCTGGTGTCAAGAGAATTTCAGGTTAGTAAGGGGAAGCCTCCCCCACTACATTATAATTAGTTCTGGAAACCCAAAATAACCATTTTCTTTGGGTGTAGTTCTGCATTCTCAAATTGATTAGTTAGCAGGAACTACCAGTAGTCAGAGCACTTATAAGTAAATGTGTGAGCCCAGTGCAGCACAACACATTTTATTTCCCATATTGATTGCCATGTTACCTTTTTAACTACCCTAATTTTGGATCCCAACAGTGATAAAGCAAGGAGAGAAACTGAAACATATATTTGAGTATCATTCAAAATATTATAGAAGCTTTCCCAATACCATTTTATTATCTCAACAAACTGAGTGATGTGATTATTATCCTCACCCTTCAGATAAGGAACCTGTGGCTTAGAAAACTTTGTAGTCTGGCCAAGGCCACATAAACGGTAAATCACAGAAATGGGGTTAGAAATCATATGTTGTACTTCCAAACCTTATGCTCTTTTATTAATACCTTGCTTTTTATTCATTTTTATGCTGAAAACAAAAACAAAAACACCTATCTAAATAATCTGATAACCCATTTCAGAGACTGAAAATGTCACATATGAAGGAAATAGTGTGTGCTTAGTAGAGCTAGGCTTTGAACACAATATAAAACTATTTTTTTCAAAGGTCAAATTTGCCTACACTATAGGGAACTGGAATAACTCCAGACTCCCTGCGAACAGTACAACAGACTGCCATTCTCAGGAACACACAGAAATCGGCAGGCTGTTGAAGTGGCATTGCTGAGACCTGACAGTCAGTGTCTCTATGTGGGATGCTGTGTGATATTAGGAGATGGACAAGATGAGTTGTTGGAAAGTTTCAACAACTCTAAGGTGTTTCAAAAAGAGCTAGAAGAAAGTCAGGTCAATCTTCCAAGTCCAGTCAGCCAAAGAACGATTCTACAAGAAGACAGAAGGAAAGTCCTTGTGGATCTTTAATTTAGAGGGAAAGAGTAACCTACTCTAGTTCAATATCACAAAGTAATATTGTCAAGTAATTCTTTATTTCCATTTTAACCTCTTGCCCTCCATGTACCTACTCATAAGGAAATATATTAGAATGGCTTGCTACGTGTTCCAGCAGGTCTTGTGGTCTCTACACTCAGAAAAATAGCTTTTGCCCAGACTTGAAATGTCAAGTTGATTCACTCAAAGATTTCAGATTACAGACAAAAATTGAGCTTGATTAAGTAATGGTCCCAGAAAGAAGTGTCAGGAATAAACATAAGTTTTGAAAGTATTTGAGAAGCTGCCAGGGAACATATTGCTCCATCTTCTATAAAATAAAATGAGGGTAGAAGTTGACAGGTGGGAAAGCAGTGCAAATAAGCAATTAAAATGTAAAGAATCAGCTATAATGACCCAGGAATTCTATTCAGACAAATTTATTCTAAGGGAATAATTCAACAGCAGCTCAAAAGCTTCTGTACAAAAATTTTTTCCTTTACTGTTATAGAAAGTAGCAAACACACACACACACACACACACACAAACAAACTTAAACAAAACAAGAACAAACAAACCACTGGAGAATTGTTTAATAAATTACAGCACAGCATTATTATGGAAATGTGTTAAATTTCGTATTGAATAAAGCCTTTCATTTAGCTCCTAGAGAATTCCCAAAGCATGTATTTTAATCCCACTTATGATGAGAACTTGTTTTCAGAAATGAATCATCTTAAGTCATTGCCTTTTTATTGTGTACTTTCTTTCAGCTTTGCTGTTTGTTTCACAATCAATAGAAACCCAGGAAGAGACAGGTTTTAAACTAATTCTAAGGTGTTTCACAGCCTTACACAACATCCTCAAGGGTGAAAACTTTTCAGGGAGGAACAAAATGTTGACCAGAGGGGAGGGTCTCCATACAAGAGCAGGATCAGCATAAAGAAACATCTTAATAAACCATTAACTAAAAGTTGCTGGCTTTTATTGAGGACTGAGGGATTTCCAGACAAAATAATTATTCTTCCTAAAGTCCAATTAGTAGTTTTCCAACAGGATTTTCTCCTAGCATGTTGTGCATGAACAAATGTAAGAGCTTTGGAGTTGGATCAAGCTGGGTAATGATGACCAAAAGAGGCAATGTTTTCTGGGCACTTGGAATACACCAGACAGATTCTGAGTATCCAAATTTATTGATATAAATCATTACCACATCCCTATGAATTATGTACTGTTTTATCCTTATTTAATAAACGAGGAAAAGCTAGGACACAGGGAGATTAAGTAACTTATTCAAGGTCACCTGATTGGTGAATTATATGCTGCATGTTGTTTCTCACTAAAGATGCTGTTAACAAACACTAGCTGGGTCATTTGTTGGGCCTGGTTCTTCTTTAAATGGCCTCAGGCACACAAGCAACTGCAGTTTTTCAAATGCTCCTTGTCTTTTTTTTTTTTTTTTTTTTTTTTATCCTTTCTGCCCTAGTAGAGAGGAAGCCCAATCCCTCTTTGGTATTGACCTTGATTACAGTTTACTCTCAGCAACTTGATTTTCTCAGTCTGGGGTCTGTTGGAGCCCAAACCTCCTTGCTTCCTGTGGAAGCAGATTTATTTTGCAAATGATGGAAAGTCAAAGCCCCTCCTTGAAAGCAGTCCCTTGCAAGTCTCTGTTCCTATTTTTGTATTCATACTTTGTAATCTTTTCTTTTTAAGTAGAGTCTTCCCAATTGTTTTAACTTCATTTTTCCTATATTTTAAATTTAAAAAATTAATTACAGTTGACGTTTGATATTATGTCAGTTTCAGGGGTATAGCATAGTGATTAGACATTTAGATACCTTATGAAGTGCCCCAATACCTGATACCATACCTTATTATTACAATTTTATTGACTATATTTCCTATCTGTACTTCACATCCCTATGACTGTTTTGAAACTATCAATCAAATTGTATGAACTGTAAGTATCACAAAACTTGTCTCTTTTCCTACATCTCGGCTTCCCTCCTATCCGCTAAGAAAATCATAAATTAGCTGTGTTATATTACCAGACTTGCTAATGTTTTCTACAATTTCCCCATTGGCAAAATGAAAATGTTGAGGATCAGGTCAGACAATTTATGTAAAATTCTTGATCTTAATAGGGTGCATAATAATGTTACTTTCATGCCTGTCACTTTTTATTATTAATAATTTCTATAACCAGGCAGGTTTTTTTTCTCAGACTGTTCTAATACAAAATATGTTGTCCTGTTTTTTTTTTTTCTTTACATGTCCCTTAATACTTATGAAACCATGAATTCTCTCATGGGACATGACCTGTATCATCTTTATTAAACTTGTGGGTTAATGAATCTTTAATTTTTATTTCCATTTAGACTTAGCTCTTATGATCTGTCTGCTCTTACAACCTAAATTATGCTGCTGTGGTTTAGGCTAGATTTGAAAATAAGATGGATATAGATGAAGCTCTTTACTTCATCTCAGCCTTTCTCCCCTGTTGATCTCTAGCACAGACATAGTCTCTTTGTTTGTAACACTCATTACAAATCATAGTTATCTGCTCACTGGTTTATTATTTTTTTCACATCTCCATGTAAGCCTATGAGAGCAAGGGTGTGTCTGCTTTTTTCATAAGCACTTAGCATAGGGCCCAGTAGTAGTTGCTTTTTGCATGTATGCAGGTGTGAAAAAGGTAAAGGCAACAATATTTATCAAAAGTGAGGTGGTAATGTTTATTCAAGCCTCATTCCATCTAGCTAGTTTTTTTTCCTTCTGTTTTACACAGATGTTCATTCAGAATTCTTATCTCAACAAAGTTGTTCTGTTTGTTGGCCTCCTTTCTTTCTCTAGTCTTCTTCCTTCACTGACAGAAGCCAATTCCAGTATATCATAATTGCAAAAGTTTCATCAAAAGATTGATGACACTTGGGGCCTCAACAAGGACTGAGTCACATATGTAATCACCTGTTGGAATGGCTATAATGCATTTTCCCCAAACCTGAATAGGATGATTGTTCGCTGCCAGACAGCTCAGGGCATCTTAATCTACATGTTATTGTCTCCTGTTGGCCAAACACCTAAAAGGCCATAGGCTATTCTCCAATCTGAAATGCTTCTGTATCCTAACCTTTGAAATGTATTATTTCCACTTCACCTTAGGACAAATTATGTTAATAAAAAGCAAGGGTCCTGAGACAAGGAGAGCTTTAGCTCCTTTAGCTGAAGCTCCTTAGACCCCCCAATGCCTTTCAAAATTATCTTTCATCTTTGGACTCTTATTTAATCTATGTCCAGCCTTTCTCCAGATTGCTGAACCCTTTGTAATGCTGAAACAAGAACCCCAGCACTTCACCCTTGTTGCTCCTGTCCCACCTTCATGCATAAGACTCTTCCTTCTTTTTCCCATTCCTCTGTCCCTTGATGACTGAAGAACAAATCAAGTGTTTTCAAATTTGGCAAAGGAATTTTGATAAAACCAAGATGAAGTATGGGTATAGACGAGGGTTGCAGTATTCTTGGTCTCTGTATGTAGGTGAGGGTGAGGTGAAGGTAGGCATGTTCTCTATGAGCGGTAGAGCTGCCTGAGAGTGAAATGATGCCCACAGAGAGGGAAGCCTTGGGTCTGTTGAATTGTACTTTTACTTGAGCTTTCAAAAGAATCATCTCATTCCTCTACACTGGACAAAATAATAAAATCACAAGTCTATGACTGGAAACTGCCTGTTTACTTCTCTTCTATTCATTACATTATTTTATTAATATCATTTAATAAAGAGAATTATATTTCTCCTGGTTTCAGATAATGTATTGTGTTTTCTTGTAATCAAATATAATTTTAGTGGAGGGATTTACTGTTTACCATTTCTAAGCAGATTCCACAATGCTCAGTGTCATCACAACATATTGAAAGTGATATTGTTTTAATTCCATAATGGGATATATAGAAAACATTACAAATTATTCTGTAAGGCCTTTTCTTTGGTAGATTCACTAGTGTATCTGATGTACTGATTATTATCAGATACTGAACTAGGAGTTGGATGGTGGTCTGAAAATACTGGAATTTATCAGCAGAAAATAGTAAATTAATATAGGCAGTCATATAGCATCAGATATACTATATGTATACACATATTCATATGTAAATTCACACACATATCTCTATATAAGCATACAAACACACCCATATAGATACATGAAAGTTCTTCCAATTTTTCTAAATTGATTGCACTTTAATTGATTTGAGATAGGCAACAACTCATGTTAATTAAGTGAACTGGCTTTGGAGTTAATTAATATGGTTTTAACTTCCTACACAACTACTTCTAGCTGTATGATTTTGGGTAACTTATATAACTTTTCTTAAATTTTCCCTTTGCATAATGGAAGCAATGCTACTTAACATAGCATTGATGTTTTAAATGGATTTAACATAATGAATTGTTACAAACATACTTACTATAAGATAGGTACTATGATTATTCCTATTTTAAAGAAATGAAGCAAGAGGCATGAAGTAATCTGCTTAAAGTCACAGTTATGGCAAATTCAGGGTACATATCTGGCCTGTTGAAAGCTAAAGCTCATACTCTAGAACAGTGGTTCTCAACCTTCCTAAGGCCGCGACCCTTGCATACAGTTCCTCATGTGGTGGTGACCTCCAACCATGAAATTTTGCTACTGTTATGCATCGTGATGTAAATATCTGCATTTCCCAATGGTTTTAGGTGACCCCTGTGAAAGGGTCGTTTGACCCCTAAAGGGGTCGTGACCCACAGGTTGAGAACCACTGCTCTAGAACATGAGGTGAAAGAAAAGAACCAAAGTTACCAAAGGGAAAAGAAAGCCAATTCAGGAAAAAAAAAAAATCAACACAAAACTCCGAGAGAAGCCAAAGACTATGAAGAAAAGGAAGAGAAGCAAACATAGCCAGGCACTGTGTTAGAAGTTTTTACACATTGTCTTAAAAATCCTTACAAATCTGGAGAAGGTTAGTGATGATATTTGAAAGATGGAAAGATTCTAGGACTAAACTAGAAAATGTCATGGTGGAACTTGAACTTAACATGGCACAACAGGCAGAAGCTAAGCTTGTGTGCACAGTCACTATTTGTTGAATGTATAAGTGGTAAGAATAGTTTAGTCAAGTGAAAAGGCGTGGTGTTCATTTCCTATTACCTTTCTGTATCAATAGACATATTAGAACTGAAGGGCTTAGTTTTCTCCTTTATTGCTAGAAAGAGAACCGGGTGCAGAGAGGGAAGGGGGAAGAAAACCAACAGGGGCAAGCTCACTGCCTTGCCCATAATTGCCATGTCAGATACCACATCTGTAATCCAATGCCCACAACAATGACTGAAACCAGGTAGGGCTCAATAAAGAAATGTAGGGGGAAAAAATGAATGAAGAAAAAAGATGGATTCTTTCCAGAAAGATCTAGAGAAATCAGGAGAGAGAAAAGAAACTCATCATAACCAGAATAAATACAATCATGTTATCCTCTCTGTTCCCATTGCATATAACTACTTTCTCTTTGTATCCACAGAGCCTCCTACAGAGACTTAAAACATCTACAATTCTCTTTTGACATATGCTCACATCTCTGGCTCTACTGTGAGAAGAAGAGTTATGGAATATTCATTTACATCTCTCTGGTGCCTAAAATACCATCTAGTTCATAGCAGACAGCATGACTAGTAGATTTTCAGCAAATAGTACCTACATATTATTATTGGTTAGGTACTAAATATTCACCAAGCAGAGAATCTTGCTGGCTTATGACTGATGGTTGCCCAACTCTTCTCCTTTTAGCCTATTTGCTTTTGTTGCATGGTATACAACTTAGGACTTTCTATCTCTTGTATAACTGGCTTCCTTTAATTCACTAAAATTAATCTCAATTCCATTCTCCATAAAAGTATATATTGCCCCCTTGTGTTTCCTTTAGTGAAATTGCCCACCAACCCCTTCTTTGGTTCAGTATATCTTTCTGGTCCTGTGAGGCTCTGCTGCCCTCTAGGGGGCCTTGCTCATCACATTTCTCAGGATCAGTTTGCCCTGTACTTGGCAGCACAGTCCTTGGGTGGGATTGTCATGCTCAGGGCAGGCCTGCCAAACCTGAGTGCTGCTTTGTCTGCTCCTGGAGTACCCAGTTTGTGAACTGTGGTTGTATATGTAATGGGTTTAGGAATATGAAACTTGGCCACAGGAAGTGAGGAGGACCTCAAGAACTGAAACCCATCACAGGTAGAAGCTTTAAAGAGACTGCCATGGGGTCTCAGTGCTCTTGTACCAACAAGATCTTTGGTCACAGGCATCCCATTGATTCTTGGTGATTTGCACATTATATCAAACTTAATTCTATGGAATCCAGTAGCTACTAATCAGAGTTATACTTGATGAATGAACACTGACTTCCATCTTTGCTTGGGCATTTTGGGAGATAAAAAACTTCTTCAGAGATATGGGGACTGAAATTGCTTTTTAAAAAATGTCCAAACCAACATCTAGTGTCCATATTCAGTGATGAAGACTCTTAGCTCCACCTAATTTGACTTCCCTGTAACATTAAACCATTGACCACTCCTTCATTGTTTAATCATTCCTTTTTTCTTTTTTGGAATCATTGTATTTGGGTCTTAGATATATTTAATACTAACATTCACGACTGTTTGGTCCAGTTCTCAGACTTCCCTTAATGTATTTGGTCCCTGGGCTCTCTCAGCCTTTGGCTCTCCCAAACTTTAAATACAAACTTTAAATACTAAACTGTCCTGATCTTCAGGCCAGTTTTTGATCAGGTCCTTGGACTTGTTTACTTATATATCTCTTAGGCACCAGGAATTAAAAAATTCCACAACTAAACTCATATTTCTTCCTATTTCCTTTCCTTTACTTTACCACCCGCCTTCCAAAAAGTTATTTCTAACTTTAGTCTTACTATCACCAAATGTGCATGACTTCCCCGAGCCTCTATTTTAATCTTTAGATAGTATTTTTCCTCTGAGTGCAGTGGGTATAATATTAACATGTCCAAAATTAACACTTGGTTTTACCTTCTATAACTCTCCTTTCCAAGGCTGAATTACACAGGTCCCAATCTTTCCATTTACATGGACCAAAAAACCGGGGGCTCATCTTTAATTTTTTCTTTTCTTTATATGTAACACAATAATCATTAAGTCTTACTTTCTCCTTTAAACCATTATCATCTCTTACTTAGCCTGTCATAATTGATATCTGATTTCTCCCTTCTCTTGTTTGCAATCTACATTTTATCCTATCTATAGAAATGACAGAGATTTTTTAATATATTGTAATATATTGATATTATCATGTAACTTCTCAAACTTTTCAAAGCTTTCTATCAAATTCAGGACAAAATCTGCACCTCACCTCACCTGATCCCCAAGTGCCCATCTACTATTCTCTCCCTTTCTGGAGAAGTCCTCTGTCATGTGACTGGCTTTATCTTTAATTAGTTGATCTTTATCTACAGGGTATCTGCCCAAAAAGTATATATACTTTATTTTTTTAAAAATATTTTTATTGATTTTTTTACAGAGAGGAAGGGAGAGAGATAGAAAGTCAGAAACATCGATGAGAGAGAGACATCGATCAGCCACCTCCTGCATGCCCCACTGTGGAGATGTGCCCGCAAGCAAGGTACATGCCCCCAACCGGAATTGAACCCGGGACCTTTCAGTCCGCAAGCCAACACTCTATCCACTGAGCCAAACCAGTCTCGGCAAGTATATATACTTTAATAGCTGATAGCTCAATTTTGAAAATGAAATATATTTTTAATAAATAACAGTCTTTATAATTATTCATAATGTGTATATATATATATATTTTGGGCCACCCTATATATCTCTCTCTAGCTCTAGCTCTAGTTCTAGCTTTAGCTCTATATTTATATACTACAGGCCGGATGTATGAAATTCATGCAAGAGCAGGCCTTCCTTACCCCAGCTGCCGGCATAGGCTTCCCTCTGGCACCCAAGACCTGGGACCTGGGCTTCTCTCTGGCCACTGGCAGGTATTTGGGACCCAAGCTTCCCTCCCAGCCCTGGCTTGGTCTGGAGGGTCATCTGGAAGAATGTCTGGCCTAATTAGCATGTTATGCTTTTATTATTATAGATTTAGATGAACATGTATTATGTATTACTATATTTGTTGCAATAGAATATTAACATAATGAAGTTCAGTTATAATTTGACTAAATAAACTTTCCTCATTTTAGAAAGATGTTCTGTAAAAAAATCTACAGCAGGTTTTTTTTTTTTTAAAGAAAGAACATTTTTTATATATTATGGAAAATTCATAATAATTGAAGGTATGAGAGAAATTTATTACAGTGGTAAGCTATCACACATATTATAATAACTTAAAGGCCCTCTTCATATGTGTGTGCGTGAGTGTGTGTGTGTGTGTGTGTGTGTGTGTGTGTGTATCCCAGTGAATGGTAAAGTCATTGATATGGGATGTATATGTCTAGAACTTCTGTGGACTAGAGTGAATAATGGCTTTATAAGTGGCATAAGCGAGATCAAGTAAGGTAAGTGGGAGTGAATTTCATGCTCATTAAATGCTTTGTAGAAGCATTAATATACAGAAATATTAGGGCTCCATTGGGTGAGGCAGCTTGACTTATACAGGAGATTAAAGCTCAAGAACAGTGTGAATTAAGGTTGGAAAGTTAAGTAAGAGAGGCTGAAGAGATTATGAAGAGCCTTGAATTGTCAGAATGTTTTCAACATGAAGGGCATGAAAAAGCACTGCCTATTTTTTTAAGAAATATATTTTATTGATTTTTTTACAGAGAGGAAGGGAGAGGTTAGAGTTAGAAACATTGATGAGAGAGAAACATTGATCAGCTGCCTCCTGCACGTCCGCAATCAAGGTACATACCCTTTACCAGAATCAAACCTGGGATCTTTCAGTCCGCAGGCCAACGCTCTAGCCACTGAGCCAAACCAGTTTCGGCAGCACTGCCTATTTTTGAGTTGGTCAAGTTTATTGGGTTTAATCACTATTGCAGTAATTCAGATGTACAGAGACTGAGTTGAAGTATTGGATCTATATAACAGTTGTGGAAATAAAAATGAGGATAAAAATCCCAAATGTTAGAAAAATACAATTTAAAGTAGCATCTAACAGTTCAATAACTTGTAATATCTGATTTAATATGTTGAGGACAAGGACCAACTAAGCACAACTAATGTTTTTAGGGTGGGGAATATTTGTTACAGAGACAGAAATATAGAAATAAAGAAACCATAACAGGAGAATTTATTTGATATGAGTGAGTTGAGGTTGAGTTGATGCCAGGTATTAAGATGAAACTATCCAGTTGTCATTTAGACAGTCAGGAAGAATACTTGAGAATTAGAAGTGCAATGATGCTTGAATTCTCCAAAGAAGAAAATACTGAAGAAAGAAGCCATGGGCCATGGATTGACCTCAGAGGCACCTACAGCTGGGAGGCTGGAGGTGACTTCAAGTAGCCCAGCATCAGTCCCTTTGTGCCTTCAGTTATCTCTTACTAGATAACTTGCTCTATCTTTTCCTGCCTAAGAAATCAAACACTCTTACTTAGCTTTCCTTTCAATTCTACCTCCTCTGTGGGTTTCTTTAGTATATTTCTGAGGGTTGAAATTCTACAACTGATTCCCCTTTTCATACCAACAGGAATATTTTCTGCAGCTCAGGAGTAATGGAGGATATAATAGCGCAAAGAGCTTAAAGAGAAGCCTGGCAGGCATGGGTTCAAATCAACTCAATCACAAGCTAAGTGGACAGTCTTGGAAGGATTATTTCAACTCTCTGAGTCTTGGTTTTTACAGCTATAAAAATTGGTTTATCTTTACTTTGCAAGGTTGTACAAATTAAATAACAGATTATATGTAATAGCACAGGACACACTGAAGGAGCTTGAGAAATATTTGTCTTCTTATGTGTATGTATGTATTGGGGGAAATTGGGAGGGATGCCAAAGAAATAGTTGGCCAAATGACAGGAAAGGTAGAGAATTTATTTTTGCCAAGAAGCTAGAGAAAAGGATATTATCTTTCCATTGTTTATTTTTTCCTCAAGAATTCCATCTTTACCAAGGGCATGGAGCTTGAAGGAAGAAAATGAATTGTTAACTCATAGAATTATGCCAAGGCAAACTTTTTTTCTGGTATGAAACGTTATGTTCTGAAAGACATGACTTGCATGCCCCAACTAGACCAGTTCTAAGGGGTAATATAAATTAAAGGAACATTATTAGAAATACAGAATTTTGAAAAATTAAGCTTACTTTATCCTACTACCCAAACACATTATGTTAATTAATCAAAACATTTTAATCAAATTCAAGTAGTAACAAATGAGATCACTAACATCACATGCAAATTAAAATTAACTGTAATCACAGCATTCATTCTGGTGAATAAAAGACACCTTTCACTATATCACAAGTTTTAAAATTAATTTATAAATTAATTATATATAAAGGAAGTGTTTTAGATGCAGTTCATCAAAATAATCCAGTCATAGTCTTCCCCTCCCCACACACATAGACTTCAATTATTGCAGAGTCAAACCATTTAATTAATCATTTCAAAGCATTTATCTCCCCAAAATGAAATACCTGAAACATAACATTCATAATACTGTGACCTACCAGATCTAAATCTTCTTAGTATTTACTTTCTACATGTTCGGTGAGAGAGAGAAATATATATTACCAGGCAATGGTAGAGCAAGACTAGAAATTGACTTATTTTCTTAGAAGTGAACTATTTTTGAGTGCTGAGACACCATTAAAGGAGTAGCTAGGTCTTCACCAGAGACTAGAAAAGTGAATCTTTGCTGGTCACTCACTTAAAACATATTTTTTAGAGCAGTTGTTAAAACTGGAATTGTGTTAGTTGCTGGTGATGGAAATATAGAAGGCAATGTCTAAAACAAACTTAGAGTTTATCAGGGAGAAAAACACATCAACCAACCATGCAAAACAACTTGAGGATTTCTACATGAGGAGATCCAGAAAGTCTCATGGAAATGAAGTTTATAAAAGAGGGATGATAGTTGTGTTAGGAATGAAAGGTAAGAAAGTGTTTTCTAGGAAAACAGAAGGGAGATATAGGTGAGTATTAGTAGAGGTAGAAAGAATAGAATTTACATGGTTAGAAACATACCAAACAAAGAAGTGGCTGAGGCATGGCCTATTTAGGAAAATGTATGCTATTTGGTGCTGTTGGGATACATAATGTGTTTGAATGAGCACTGGTGGTGGGAACACTGATGGAGTATGTTTATGGCTGGATCTCAGGTTGAGAAAGTCAAGTCTTCAGGGGACAAGTCTTTAAGGGCATTGTGATGTGTAAGAATTTTATATATTTGTTTGGTAATGGATGTATACCTACTAATTTGAAGGTTGAGTGATGGGATCAGATTTGCATTGTAGGAAGATCAGCTGTTGGACATGGTGATGCATCAATAATATAGATTGAGGACATTATGTCAGTAGTTCAAATGGCAGGTTATGGGGTCCTGATCCATGGTAACATCAGTGAGAATGCAAAAGATAACAAGATATGTAGAGAAAATGCTTGATTGCATATGAAATGTCAAGGAAAGTAAATAGTTAGCAATGACAGAAAATTGGGCAATTAAGTTGAAGGTGTACCTTTTAGCCTGAGAGGAAATGTAAGAGGAAGAAAAGCCATCGGTGATACTGTCTAGAGAAGTGATGCTGAAATAATTATTTAATTTGTTCGTTAAAATAATATTTTCCTCTAATGATCTGTCTTACATGTTAAAATTTTCCAGGATGTGAAATACAATTCATTCTAAACATTGACTTAAATATGTGCATGAAGTAGGTGCTTAAGAAATATCTGGTGAATTTCAACTATACTTAACCACTTTTTTTTAAATTAAATCTTTATTATTCAGATTATTACATTTGTTTCTCTTTTTTCCCCTCCATAGCACCCCTCCACCCAGCTCCCACCCCTCCCTCTGCACTTAGCTCCCTCCCATTGATCTCATCCATAGGTGTATGATTTTTGTCCAGTCTCTCCCTGTACACCCTTCACCCCTTTCCCCCTAAGAATTAACAGTCCACTCCCTTTCTGTGCTCCTGATTCTATTATATTCACCAGTTTATTCTGTTGATCAAATTTTTAATTCACTTAATTTTTAGATTCACT
>PVJN01035537.1:0-22052 GCA_004026805.1 Lasiurus borealis | reverse complement strand
GTAATGTAAATATCTGATATGCAGGATGTATTTTCATTGTTACAAATTGAACATAATTAAAGCATAGTGATTAATCACAAAAACAATATGTAATTATATATTGTGAAATATTTATTTCTAATTACAAATAAATGAAATTTTGTCTTGAATCGTGGTGTAGCATGGGCAACAGTCTTCATATAACAACAGTAAACTACATGGCTACATTTTGCTACACCAAGGAGCGGCATGTTGGTTCCTAAGATCATATGTGTTTCCTGATGGTCTTAGGCGACCCCTGTGAAAGGGTCGTTCTATCCCCAAAGGGGTCACGACCCACAGGTTGAGAACCGCTGCTCTAGAGTCAACTTCCAGGTATAAGGCCTAAAGCCTTAACACATTTTTTTTTAATTGAGATATACTTGACATATTAGTCTCAAGTGTATAACATGACTTGATATTTGTATATATTGCAAAATGATCACCACAATAGTCTAGTTAACATCTGTCACCATTTACACTTTAAATTTTGTCTTGTAATGAGAACCTTAAAAATCCACTATCCTCACTACTTTCAAATATGCAATATACTATTCTTATACATTATGACTCATTCATTTTATAACTGTTTATCTTTTACCCCCTCTACCCATTCCTTGCCCACCCCCACAGGTCACATCAGGCAACCACCAATCTGTTCTCTATATCCATGAGCTCGGGTTTTTGTGTTTAGGACAGTGGTCGGCAAACTCATTAATCAACAGTACAATGATTGAAATTTCTTTTAAGACCCAAATTTTCTAAACTTAAACTTTTTCTAATGGCACTTCTTCAAAATGGATTTACCCAGGCCATGGTATTTTGTAGAAGAGCCACACTCAAGGGGCCAAAGAGCTGCATGTGGCTCACGAACCACAGTTTGCTGACTACGGGTTTAGGGGATGGGATTGTTTGTTTTAGAATTCACATATAAGTAAGATCATATGCTATTTTTTTTTTCTTTCTTGACGTATTTTACTTAGCATAATTCCTTTAAGACCCATCCATGTTATTGCAAATGGCAAGATGTTATTATTCTTTTATGGCTGAATAATAGTCCATTGTGTATTTTCTTTATTCAGTCATCCATTGATGGACATTTAGGTTATTTCCACATCTTATTGTTGTAAATAATGCTGAAGTAAAGATTGGCACATATTTATCCTTTCATATCAGTGTTTTTTGTTTTTTGTAAGTTCCTAAAAATAGAATTGCTAGATCATATGGTAGTTCCATTTTTAATTTTTTGAGGACTCTTCCCTACTGTTTTCCACAGTGTCTGTACCAATTTAAATTCCCACCATCAGTGCATGAGGGTTCACTTTTCTCCTCACCCTTGTGAACATTTGTCTTTTTTATAATTAACTATTCTGACAGGTATAGGTGATATCTCATTGTAGTTTTGATTTCATTTCCCTGATGAATAGTAATGTTGAACATTTTTTTATGGACCTGTTGGTCATCTGTATGTCTTCCTTGGAAAAATTTCTATTCAGATCCTATGCCCATTTTTTAACCAGATTATTTTTTCCCCTTTTAGGTTGAATGAGTTCCTTATATATGTTGGATATTAGCCCCTTATCAGATATATGCTTTGTAAATCTGTCTCTCATTTAATAGGTTGCCATTTCCTTTGCTGTGTAGAAAGCTTGATATAGTTCCACTGGTTTATTTTTGCTTTTGTTACCTTTGCTTGTTAGGTTAAAAAAATCATCATCAAGGAGCTTACAGCCTATGTTTTCTTCAAGGATTTTTGTAGTTTTAGGACATCGCCTGATTTGTGAAGTGGTCACTATAGCTGCTAACTACAGAGCCAAGCTGTTTCTATAAAACTGTTTTTCATGGATATTGAGAGTATATTGGCACTTAACACCTCTGCAGCTAAGCTAGTTGGCAAAAGGAATAAATTTAGATACAGCTTATAAATTTGTTTATATAAAAACACATTTCAGAGGGGCCAGTTTCTCTATGTAAGAAGCTGTTGCAACATTAACTTTCTTTAATCTCTAAAGACCTTTTGGTTACCCACTACTACATTTTGTTTATTCATTTATTTTGTTGTTTAGAGTCCACATATAAGTGAAATTGTAGGATATTTTTCTTTCTCTGTCTGACCTATTTCACATGATATAATATGTGATGAGTTTTTTAAGCTCTGCCTTTATTTACACATTTTTCTGAGCCCAATTCTCCTGCTCCTGATAATGTCATGAGCTTCCCAATATCCTCCATTGAGTTTATTTTCTGATTACAGGGGCCAGTGGGCCATTTTGTTTTTAAGTTGAATGTCATTTATGTGGATAATCTTTGAAATTGATTAGCCATGGGTGTGCTGATATGGGCAGTTCAAACAGTCACATTAGTGAAGTTACAGTGAAAAAAGGTAGAGGAGAATTTTAAGAATGAGAATGGTATTAATATGCCACTACACGATTTGCCTTTGAAACAAATGCATAAAGATTAGGTCAATATATCTCAATTACTGTGATACAATAAATGATCTCTATTTTGATTGTACTGTGTGTCGTTGAAATGAATTGCTAGCAACCTTTTACATTAGAAAGGACCAGGATTCATGCTTTGAACTCTATTCTTAACCTATTACTTACTCAGGTTTAAGGTTCATAAGTTTTGATTGCTCTCGTGCTGTGCTGAAAAGAAATTCAGAATCATAAGTATTAACAGTGGGCCTACATGCCTTTTTTGTCCCTGCAAAAGTGCCTGGGATATAGATCTCAAATAAATCAGGGAACCTTGAATCAGACAAGAAACTGGATAACTACCAATTTCCCCATCTCTTGGCTGACAATTGTCTCCCAATTAGTTTGAGGCTGCACAGAACTTGGACCCTGGAAAAGTTTCAGCTGGCGTCATTTCAATCTGTAAATCTCTCAAATCTATCATGTCTCATTCCATAGTTTAGGCCCTCATCACTCATCTAGACAATTACAGCAACTTGAGACAAGATTGGAGGCAGAGACCTAGTTCATAACAGGGACTAGGCCTTCTGTGATTTGGTTCCTGCTTACTTTCCACTCAACTCCTGCCAATCCCAGGACAGAAAATAGACATTTGCCTGGTCATACCATTTATTTTCAAAACACTGAGCACTTGTACATTCTGTTCCCACTTGATAAATGTCTACTGTCTACTCATTCAATTCTCAACTCAAATATCTCCCATTATGTAAATCTTCAAGCTGACTATTCACCTTCTCTTGCAGCCTTATTTAGCCCTATCTCTACTATAGAACATTGGTCTCCTTGTTGACTCTCCCACTATTCATAGTTCTTTCATACCCCCATGTCATAGGCTATTATACTAGAGTATAATACTCAGATTATCTCTATAGCAGCAGCCTTAAGGAATAGGGGGAAAACCCACAAAGGAGTCTGAAGTTCCAGGGGCTCAAGTCTCTATTCTAGATAAAACTTATAAATGTTCATCCTGCCAACAAAAATATCTCTGACATTTAAGGACCATACTTAGAGTGACAAGATAAAAATGCATGGCAATCACTGCCCACGCTTTCAAACATTATTCTCAAGAAATCTATCAATCACATTAATAAAGGAAGAGTCCCCGCTTCCTTGTTATGGATACGAACTGAAAGGCTGGAAGGCATCATGAAAACTATATGACCATTTTACAGTTTTGAATCTGGCCTTAGATAAATTTCTTGCCCTGTGGTCTCAGTTCCTTGAATTAAAAGGATTGCACTGCACTGCGGGTAATCTTCCTTTTGTTGAAATGTTTTTTTTGAGGTAATGTTAATAACATAAATTTCAGATGTACAGCATTATAATTTGATATGTGTAGACTATGTTGCTTGCTCACCATCAAAAGTCTGATTTCCATATGTTACCATATATTTGACTTCCTTTACCCATTCTTGCCATCTCCCTATGCCTCTCTTCTCCTCTGGTAACCATCATTCTATTGTCTATTATCTATTAGATTTTTTGTTGTTAGTTCGTTTGTTACTTTTAGCAAATATCCCATGTGAGTGAAATCATACAGCTTTTGTCCTTTTCCATTTGACTTATTCCATCCATGTTGTAGCAATTTTTTATGGCTTAGGAGTAGCCCATTCTTTGTGTATTTATACGTGTGTGTGTGTGTGTGTGTGTGTGTGGGTATGCCACATCTTCTTTATTCATCTGTCAATGGTCGCTTGGGTTGTTTCTATATCTTGGCTATTGTAAGTAACAGCATAATAAATATAAGGGAACACATATCTTTTTGAATTAGTATTTTCTATATTCTTTGGATAAATACCTAGAAGTGGAATTGCATGTATTTCTATTTTTAATTTCTTTTTATTCTCCATACTATTTTCCCTAGTGGCTGCACCAATTTACAATCCAACCAATAGTTAATGAGGGTTTCTCCTTTCCTCAGCATCCTCTCCAATACTTTTTATTTGTCTTTTTAATCACAATTCTGAGAGGTGTGAAATGACATTTCATTGTGGTTTTACTTGCATTTTCCTACTAATTAGTGATGTTGGATATCTTTTTATATGCCTTTAGCATCACTGCGTCTTCTTTGAAAAATGTTTATTCAAATCTTCTGCCTGTTTTTAGTTGTTGTTGGTGGTGGTGGTTTGCTATTGAGTTATGTGAGCTGCTTATATATTTTGGTATTATCTCTTTGTGGGAAGTATGTTATTTGCAAATATCTTCTCCCATTTGGTTGTCTTTTTGTTTTTTCTTTTGCTGAGCAGAAGCTTTTTGGTTTGATGTAGTCCCACTTGTTTATTTTTGGTTTTGTTTCCCTTACCTTTGGGATCAAATTCACAAAAATACCTCTGAAGTTGATGTCCAAAAGCTTAGTGCCTATATTTTCTTTTATGTATTTTACTGTTTCAAGACTGGCATTATTTAATCAATTTTTAATTAATTTTAAGTATGGTGTAAGATAGTGGTCTAGTTTCATTACTTTACAAATGGCTGCCCAGTTTTTTCAACACAATTTATTGAAAATATTTTCCTTTCTCCATTGTATATTCTTGGCTCTTTCATTAACCATCTTTGTGAAAAAACGGCATTGGGATTTTGGCATAGATTGCACTGAATCTGTAGATTGCCTTAGGGAATATAGTCATTTTAACAACATTAATTCTTCCAATTCATGAACACAAAATAACTTTCCATTTTCTTGTGTTTTCTTAAATTTCAACAGTATTTTGTAGTTTTCAGGGCACAGGTCTTTCGCCTCCTTTCGTTAAATTTATTCCTATGTATTTTATTCTTTTTGTTGCAAAAAAATTGATTACTTTCATCTTTCTGATAGTTTGTTGTTAGTATATAGAAATGCAACAGATCATTACATATTGATTTGGTATCCTGTAACTTTACTGTATTTGTTTATTTCTCATAGTTTTTTTAGTGGAGTCTTTATGGTTTTCTATGGGTAAAATCATGTCATCTGCAAGTAGTGACGGTTTTTTCCAATTTGGATGCCTTTCTTTGTTTTTGATTTTTTCATGCTGGAATGTGAAGCTCTTTTTAATTATAGTATAATTGTCATACACCATTGTATTAAGTGTCAGGTGTACAACATAGTGATTTGACATTTATATACCATACAAAGTGATTACCAAGAGAGGACTGGTAAGCATCTGTCACCACACACAGTTATTGTGATATTATTTACTGGATTCCCTATGCTGTACATTATATCCCTGTGACTTATTTATAAATTTGTACTTCTTAAACCCCTTCACTGTTTTGTCAGTCCACCATTTCCCAACCCTCTGGCAACTGTCAGTTTGTATTCTATATGAATCTGTTTTGTTTTGTTTGTTCATTTATTTAGTTTTTTAGATTGCACATATAAGTGAAATGATACAGTATTTTGTCTTTCTCTGATTTATTTTGCTTAGCATAATACTCTTTAGGTTTAGTCATGTTGTTGAAATGGCAAGATTTCATTATTTTTTATGGCTGAGGAATATTACATTACAGTTTATACACACACACACACACACAAAAAAAAAGAGGCCTGGTGCATGAAATTTGTGCACAGGGATGTGTGTCCCTCAGCCCAGCCTGCACCCTCACCGATCTGGGACCCCTCGAGGGATGCCCGACTGCCAGTCGGATCAGGCCTAAATAGGCAATCAGACATCCTCTCACAATCCAGGACTGCTGGCTCCCAACTGCTTGCCTGCCTGCCTTCCTGATTGCCCCTAACTGCTTCTGCCTGCCAGCCTGATCACCCCCTAACTACCAGCATGATTGATGTTTAACTGCTCCCCTGCCAGCCTGATTGGCCCTAACTGCCCTCCCCTGAAGGTCTGATTGCCCATAACTGCCCTCCCTTGCAGGCCTGATCCCTCCCAACTGCCTTCCCCTGCTGGCCATCTTATGGTGGCTATTTTGTTGCAGCTATCTTGTGTCCATATAGGGGCAGCCATCTTGTGTGTTGGAGTGATGGTCAATTTGCATATTACTCATTTATTAGATAGGATAGAGGCCTGGTACATGGGGGTTAAGGGAGCTGGTTTGCCCTGAAGGGTGTCCTGGATCAGGGTGGGGGTTCCCTTGGAACATGGGGCAGCCTAGGCAACAGGCCTGTGGTGGTTTGCAGGTCAGCCACACACCCCCAGGATATATACTATCTAATAAAAGAGAAACATGCAAATTGACTGTACCTCCGCTACACCCACAAGCCATGCCAACCAGCCAATCAGGAATGAGTATGCAAATTAACCCAACTAATATGGCAGTGGCCATGGAGCGAGCAGGAGACTTGGGCTTCCCCAGCAATGAAGGAAGCCAAGCTTCTTGCACACTCTGGCCAGCCCTGGAATCCACTCAAGGCTACAAGTTTCAATTATAGGAGATAAATAAATCCCAACAAAAATGGTGGCAGCCACAGAGTTGGAGAGAGCAGGACACTTGGGTTTCCCTGGCAATGGAGGGAGCTAAGCTTTCCTCACACTCTGGCCTGCCCTGGCCTCCCTGGCCTCTGCTCAATGCTACAAAGTTTCAATTATAGAAGATAAATAAATCCCAGATATAAAGGCCTCCACTTGGGTCACTGAGGGACATGGCTGGCCTGCAAACCACCACAGGACCCTCACCCAGGCCATCCCACATCCCAAAGGAACTCCCACCCTGATCCAGGACATTCTTCAGGGCAAACCAGCCAGCCCCACCCATGCACCAAGCCTCTATCTTATCAAATAAAAAAATAATATGCAAATTACTCCAACACACAAGATGGCTGCCCCCATGTGGACACAAGATGGCTATCACAAGATGGCCAGCAGGGGAGGGCAGTTGGGAGGGACCAGGTCTGCAAGGGAGGGCAGTTGGGGGTAATCAAGCCTGAGGGGAGCACAGTTAGGGGTGACCAGGCCAGCAGAGGAAGGAAGTTGGGGGCGACTGGGTCTGCAGGGAAGGGCAGTTGGGGGACCCAGTCCTGCAGAGGAGAGCAGTTGGGAGGACCAGACCTTCAAGGGAGGGCAGTTAGAGTTGACCAGGCCTTCAGGGGAGGGCATTTAGAGGCAATCAGGCTGGCAGAGAGCTGTTAAGCATCAATCATGCTGGCAGGGGAGTGTTTAGGGGGTGATCAGGCTGGAAGGCAGAAGCAGTTAGGGGCAATCAGGAAGGCAGGCAGGTGAGCAGTTGGGTGCTAGCAGTCCTGGATTGTGAGAGGGACATCTGACTGGATCGGGCCTAAATGGGCAGTCAGACATCCCTCGAGGGGTTCCAGATCAGTGAGGGTGCAGGCTGGGCTGAGGGACATACACTCCTATGCATGAATTTCATGCACCAAGTCTCTAGTATATATATAATAATTTCTTAATTCATTCACTTATGGATTGACACCTAGGTTACTTCCTTATCATGGCTAATGTAAATAATGCTGCAGTGAGTACTTTGCCAGAGATTGAAACTATAAAGAAGAACCCAATTTTTGGAGCTAAAAAACTCAATGAGATGAAGGATGCATTGGAAACAGAGCAGACCATATAGAAGAGAGAATTAGTTAAGGGCAACAATTTTTTTGGATCTGAGACCAAAAGTATAAGGAATAAAAGCAAAAATCAATCATTCATTTATGAGATATATATATCCAAAATACATAAAGAACATCTATAATAAAAAATATAAGTAATAAGTTGGCAGAGGTTATGGAGAAAAGGAACCCTTGTGCATTGCTGGTGGGAATGTAAATTAATTCAGCTTTAGCTGGTGTGGTTCAGTTAATAGAGTATAGGGCTACAGACTGAAGGGTCCTGGGTTCTATTCCAGTCGAGGGCACATGCTGAAGTTGTGGGCTCCATCCCCAGTAAGGGGTGTGCAGAAGGCAGCCAGTCAATGATTATCTCTCATCGTTGATATTTCTATCTCTCTCTTCCTCTTCCTTCCTCTCTGAAATCAATAAATATATTAAAAAAATAAATTAGTTCAGCCACCATGGAAAACAGTATGGAAGTGTCTCAAAAAATAAAATACTGTTTATCATGTGATCCAGCAATCTCACTTCTGGGTATGTATCCAAGGAAAATTAAATCAGCATATCAAAAGGATATCTGCACTTCCATATTCATTGACAGCATTATTTACAATAGCCAAGATATGGAAACAACCTAAATATCTGTCAACAGATGAATGGATAAAGAATACACACACACAATGGAATATTGAACAGCTATGAGAAGGAAATCCTGCCATTTGTGACTGCATGGACAAAACTTGAAGACACTATGCTAAGTGAGATAAATCAGACTAAGTAGTAAAATACTGTGTGCAATCACCTATCTGTGGAATCTCATTAAAAAGGAGTAGAATGGTGCTTACCAGATGCTGGGGGTGGATGAATTGGAGAGATATTGTTTAAGGGTACAAACTTGCAACTAGAAGATGAAGTTCTGGAGATCTAATGCACAGCATAGAGATTATAGTTAATATTGTTCTAAGTTGCTAAGAGATTAGATCTTAATTGTCCTCACCACAAAGATACATGTTCACTAATGCTACTGTAGTAATCTTACTGCAATGTATAAATGTATCAAATCAGCATTGTACACCTTAACCTTATCGAGTGTTATGTGTTAATGACATTTTTTAAACCCAAGCAATTAAAGATTAAATGTGAGAACAGAGGGCCCCTTCATAGATTTGGGCCTCATTATAACCAATAGTCAGAGAATAGACAAGATAAAACAACACATGGAAGTTAGAGAAGCAGAACTGCAGTGGCATTTTAATGCCTTGCCAAGGCAAGTCTGCTACACTGAGTCAAGGCCCTGGTTTGGAAAACTCAGGAAGACATTTGGGAAGAGTCCCCTGAGAGCAGCTCTGCAGACCCCCCAAACCCTCAGAATTTAAAGAGATGGCCTAGTAAGAATCAGCACTTTCCACTAACAGACTGTGTCACTGAGGCCATCAGGAACGTGTTGTGTAGTACACCAGCACCATTGAGAAGTTCCAGCTGTTTGCAGTAAGTGTCATTAATTTTCATGTCCTTCTGGACAGAATTTCTTGAGCTGAAAACCCTTTAATTTAGGGTAGTAAACTGGTTTCCTGAAAGGAAGGATACTAATATTACCAGCACTGTTCAAGAAAGGTGGTCCAAACAGCAGCCCAGGGGCCTCCAATGAGCAAGTTTTCTCCTCCCAGTTGAATTCTCTGCCTTAGAAGCTGCTAGATGTGTTGTTTCTGACAATCAGGATAGCTCTGAGAAACTGGTGGCCACTTTTCATGTTCTATACCTTTCTCTCCCAGGATTTTCCCTTTTACCTTCTTAACGTATTTCTTAAACTTCTGAGTCTCGATGATTATTGCCCAGGCTTCATGAACTTTGCTGCCAAATGATTTTGGTCAAAAGTTGATGACATTAAGCCCTTTCAAGTTACTTGAGCTCTCCAGGAAGCAAACTCCGAGGTGGAGTTTGGAGTGTGATAAGTTTCTTGAGAGCAATGCCTATGAAAGAAAAAGAGTGGCCTAAACCAGTTTGGCTCAGGGGATAGAGCATCGGCCTGCAGACTGAAGGGTCCCAGGTTCGATTCCAGTCAGGGGCATGTATCCTGGTTGCAGGCACACCCCCAGTGGGGGGTGTGCAGGAGGCGGTTGATCGATGTCTCTCATCAATGATTCTAACTCTCTATCCCTCTCCCTTTCTCTCTGTAAAAAAAAAAAAAAAAAGAAAAAGAAAAAGAGTGGACACAAGGTTGAATAGGAGTATTAATTTCATATTGCTGCTATAATAAATTATCTCAAGCTTAATAGCTTAAGATATAACCTTCATAACTGTGTCATAGTGAATTTAAGTCCAAAATGGGTTTCTCAGAGCTAAAAATCTAAGTATCAGCAGGCTACATTCCTATCCCTTTCCTTTCTTTATCCAGCTTGTAAGAGGCAACCCACATTCCTGGACTTAAGGCCACACATCATTCTGACCTCTACTATTTCTCCTTCTTACTGATTCCTCTCTTCCCCTTACAAGGACCTATGTGATTACATTGGGTTGACCACATCATCCAGATAACCTCCCATCTCAAGATCCTCAACTTAATCACATTTGCAAATCTCTTTTGCCATGTATGGTAATGTTCCTAGGTTCATGGGCTTAGGTTCTAGACATTTTTAGGGGGTATTATTCTTTCTGCCACAGCAGGGAAAGAAGACTTCAGGTAGCTATGCATATCTGGCATGTGTCAAAGGGAAGCAGGGAGAGAATTGGGCATAGTCTCCACTGTATGCAGATCTAAGTTTTAGTTAACTCAAAGGGAAGCTGCAAGTTAAAGACTGTTGTTAACAGGATCACACATTTGGGCGGAAATAGATGTTAGTTCTAACCGCCAAGCTCCATCAGTCATTGGCTAGAGGCTGCTCAGAAAGACCATGCCTTTGCTCAAAAGCTGAGGTGGCTCCTGAAGGACCAACCTCTGGAGGCTGTCCATCATCATTACTCCCAACAGCTGAATGGGATGTTCTTGAAGGGAGATCTATGCAGAATACTTTCATGGCCATATTTGTCTTTGACAACTGTACAAGGTGACAGGTAGACAGAGATATAAAACATCAGAAGGGCCAATCCTAGGCTAGATTTGTTACTTCTGGCATGAACAAGTTATTCAGCATCAATAGCAAAAAAAAGGGATTGCTGCTATTCCAGATACTTACTCTATAAAAATACTGGCACAGAGAACAAAGTTATAGTTGTAAGTTTGTTCATTGCACTATTTTTCATTGCCAAGATGCTGGACAACACTATATGTCTGTCAATAAAGAGAAGATTAAATAAATCATGGTTAATTTATAGTATAAAATATTGGGCATACCTTAAGGAGTGAGAAGATATTTATTGAAGAATGACCATGATATACTGAGTACAAAGGGAAATGTAAAACCTGTACATTATGATGAAATTCTATTTTAAAAAATATATTTTATTGATTTTTCACAGAAAGGAAGTGAGAGGGATAGAAAGTCAGAAACATCGATGAGAGAGAGACATCGATCAGCCGCCTCCTGCACACCCACTACTGGAGATGTGCCCGCAAGCAAGGTACATGCCCCCTACGGGAATCGAACCCGGGACCTTTCAGTCCGCAGGCCGACACTCTATCCACTGAGCCAAACCAGTCTCGGTTATGATGAAATTCTTATAAAATAATGTGTTTCTATAATCCTTTGTGTTCCTTTATATTTGTTTAGCCTTTTGAAGCATGACTGTATGTGACTTTGACAGTGAACACCTGTTAAGTGGGATGGGAGGTGGATAGTGAGAAAGGAGGGACTTTGACTTTGAATCTCAAAAGATAAATATATAAGGCTTTCCTGAACTTACATTATAAAGAAATAGAAACTTAACTCTAACTTGCCACAAATATTCATATTCTAAAGTATGTTTTCAGCTAGGAGGAAAACATGTTGTATGTTTAACTATTCAACTCCAATTATTGGAGAAATAAATAAATATGATTCACCTGGTTGTAATCTTGGCATAATGCCCTATTTTCTTATGAGATGGTGGCTCAGCAGAATTGTTTATGAATTTTCAACTGCATTTCTTGAGCAGTCATCACTGTAAATTTCTCAGGATGACCACAAGATGGCAGAAAAGGATAAACACTAAAGCTCAGGTCTTTAAGAAATCAACCAAAGGACTTGTATGCATGCATATAAGCATAATCCATGGACAGTAGGGGGGGGGGGGGATGAAGGCATGTGCTGGGGTATGGAATGGCCAAGGAGAATTCAATGGGGAAAAAAGGAGACTTATGTAATACTTTAAACAATAAATAATTTAAATTTAAAAAATTTTTAAAGATTGTATAATTCATTCTCTCCCCTTGAGTGGTTTAAACTACTGTAGTTAGAGAAATTTTTTTTAGTCTTGAAAATTACATCAGATACTAAATAAACAATACATGTCAGCCAGTATTCAACCAGAGAAACAAAATCAGTAGAAGATATATATCAGAATACTGATTGGAGGAATTGGGTTGTACTGATTGGAGGAATTATGGGGGTTGGTAAGGCAAAATCCACAATCTGTAAGGCAGGCTGTTAGGAAGACTAGTCTTGAACTTTCATCTTCACAGAAGCCTCAGCTCTTCTCTTAAATCCTTTAAACTCAATCAGGCCTCTAAAGTTATCTAAAACAATTTCCCTTACTTAAAACAACTGACTATGGGAGAAACCAAGAAGGTAGCATAGGTGAACATCTAAACTCCTGTCTTGCACAACAATTTCAAAACTACAGCTAAAAGACAGAACGGACATCATCCAGAACCACAGGAAAGCTGGCTGAGTGGAAATTCTACAACTATAAGGAAAGAGAGAGAGAGTCTCACGGAGACTCAGAGGAACTGCAAAAAGTTGAGGTATGGAGGACAGGCAGCGGAGTGCCTGGCTGGCTTCCTCTACTGGGAGGGAGACAGAAACTCCCACTGCACTGAACCCCAGTTCCGGGCGAGATTCATACGAGGGGAGTCTGGACTGTCATGAAAAGGGAGGAAGAGTGCATAGAAACTTAGGGGAGCCGTGAAACAGAGAGGTCTGGAAGCACACGCGCACAAGAGCATTCAGAGAGGACTGACTGCTCATTATGCTGATGGCTTTCTCTAGCAGGTGAAGACAGAACCTCCTAACTGTGCTGAACTCTCATTCCGACTGCAATGAACCTCAGTTTCCAGTGAGATCCTAGGGACCCAGACTCATATGGGTCTCCGGAGCACATGGAAACTCAAGGGATCCATGAAAGGCAGAGGCCTGGAGACGTGCACATAAGTTCGCACAGAGAGGGCTGTAGCAATTACTAAGGGACATAGACCCAGGGGCCTCATAGGGCAGGGCTGACGGGAAGCCAAGGCTGTCTGCTTAGTCCTGAGACTCCATCCGACCTAAGCCAAGCACAGAGGCTTTTGCAATTTTGCAAGTCATTTCATAAGGCTATCTCCAGCACAGAAGTTCTCCTGGCACAGACATAGCTGATCCGCACAGCCAAATAGCTTGGAGGTCAATTCCCCCCAGTGATACCAACAACAATCAAAACTTAACTACAATAAGACTGTTGACACAGTCCACAGAGGGGTGCAACAAGAGAGTCCACATCAGGTAATTGGGAAGGCGGAGCTACTGGGCCATATAGGACAACTAGCAAACAAAGCTACTCTACCAACTCAGGGAAGCAGCGAAAATGCAGAGACAAAGGAACAGATCACAAATGAAAGAAATGGAGGAAAACTAACAACTGAATATAGAGTTCAAAACCACAGTCATAAGGTTTTTCAAGAATTTCCTAGAAAAGGTCAATAAATTTAAGGAGACCCTCAAGGATATGAAAAAAGGACCAACTAGAAATTGAACATACATTGACTGAAATAAACAATATTATACAGAGACTTAATAGCAGACTAGAGGAATGTAAGAATCAAGTCAAAGATTTGAAATACAAAGAAGCAGAAAACATCAGAATTATGGGGGTACCAGAAGAAGAGCAAGAACAAAATACTGAAAACCTATTTAAAGAAATAATGACAGAAAACTTCTCCCACCTGGTGAAAGAAAGACTTACAAGTCCAGGAAGTGCACAGAACCCCAAACAAAAGGAATCCAAAGAGGACCTCACCAAGACACACCATAATTAAAATGCCAAGAGCAAAAGAGAAAGAGAATATTAAAAGCAACAAGAGAAAAAAAGTTAATTACTTAAAAGGGAGCACCCATACAATTGTCAGCTAATTTCTCAACAGAAACTATGCAGGCCAGAAAGGAGTGGCAAAAAATATTCAAAGTGATGAATAGTAAGAACTTACAACCAAGATTCCTCTACCCAGAATTGAAGGTCAGATAAAGAGCTTCACAGATAAGAAAAAGCTAAAGGAGTTCATCAACATCAAACCAGTATTATATGAAATGCTGAAAGGTACTCTTTAAAAAGAGGAAAAAGAAGAAAAGGTAAAGATAAAAATTATGAACAACAAATAGATATCAACAAGTGAATCTAAAAATCAAGTGAATAAAAAATCTGATGAACAGAATACAATAAAATCAGGGGCATAGGAAGGGAGAAGACTAACAATTCTCAGGGGAAATGGGGTGAGGGGGTGAGGGTAAAAACTGGACAAAAATCAGACACCTATGGATGAGGACAATGTGGTGGGGGGGAGGTGAGGGCAGAGAGTGGGGTGGGAACCAGGTGGAGGGGATCTTTGGGGGGGAAGAGAAACAATTGTAATAATCTGAACAATAAAGATTTATTAAATTTTAAAAAAACTTTATAAATAAAAAAATAAGATAAAAAAAATAAAACAACTAACTATGGACTTTAATTACATCAACAAAACACCTTTACAGAAACACCAAGGTTAATGTTGGACTGAATAACTGGGGACTGTAGCCTGATCAAGTTGACACATCAAAAGACAACCACAGCCGGTGTTGCCCAGTGGTTGAGCATTGATCTATGAACAAAGAGGTCATGGTTTGATTCCCAGTAGGAGGGGTGCAGGAGGCAATTGATCGATGATTCTCTCATCACTTGATGTTTTTCTCTCTCTCTCCCTTCCTCTCTGAAATAAATAAAAATATATTTTTCTAAAATGACAACCACAGTCTATTCTGTGTTAACTTGGCAGCCCATACACTTTAAACCATCCTTAATCTCAAGTGACATCACCAAATTACAAGATAAGTGACCCCAGTCTCTGTCCCCCAACAAAGATCAATAATTACAGCTATCCACGAGCAAAAACAGCTCTGGGAAAGTTCTGGAATCCACATAAGAAATAAGCAATATAACAAAAATCCTGAGAGTAACTGCACAAAAAGAGAAGGATGATGACTCTATCATCCCATCCTCCAAACAGGAATTGCTTGATGCTAATGGGAAATTCCCCATGGTCCTTGCAGCATTATTCAGAATAGCCAAGACATGGAAACAACCCACATGTCCATCAATGGATGAATAAAGAAGCGAGATACATACAACAAGATATTCTTCACCATGAAAAGGTAAATTCTGTCATTTTTAACAACATGGATAAAACTTGAGGGCATTGTGCTAAGTGAAATAAGTCAGACAAAGAAAGACAAATGCTATATGATCTCATATGTGGAATCTTAAAAAGCCAAACTCATAAAAACAGAAAGTGGGGTAGTGGTTACCAGAGGATAAAGGAAGGGAAGATGTTGATCAAAGGGTAAAAGTTCTAGTTATAAGTCTGGAGAATATAATGTATACATAGTGATTATAGTTAATACTAGAGGTCCACTCAGCCTGGCCTCGGGATCAGGCTGAAACTGGCTCTCCAGCATCCCCTAAGGGGTCCCAGATTGTGAGAGGGTGCAGGCCAGGCCAAGGGACCCCACCAGAGTGTGATCAGAACCAGGGAGGTACACAGAAGTTTGGCCAGCCAGAGTGGGACTGCAGGAGGGCTCCAGGGCATGTCCAGCCCATCTCACTCAGTCTCGATGGGCTGGACCCCAGCATCAAGCTAACCTACCAGTCAGAACATCTGCCCCTAATGGTCAGTGCATATCATAGTGACTGGTTGGCCAGTCGCCCCCTGGTGGTCAATGCACATCATAGCAAGCAGTTGAGCAGCCTTAGCATATCATTAACATATTACACTTTGAATGGTTGAACGGGCGACCAGAATATTGGACACTTAGCATATTAGGCTTTTATTATATAGGACACTAGAGGCCTAGTGCATGAATTCTTGCATGGGTGGGGTCCATCGGGCTGGGGGGAGGGGCCGCAGGCAGTTGGCCTGCCAGCCCTGCCCCCAATCAGAGTGTTAGGGGCCCATCAGGGGCAGGGCCAGCCCCAGGAGAGGCCCAATTGGGGACCAGATCAGGCTGGTTGGCTGCCACAGTGTGCATCATAGCCACTGGTCGTTCGAGTCATTCTGGTCATACCCACCATTCTGGTTGCTGGACTCATATATATAGATGTTTAGTTAGCCAATATCAATAGATTGAATCTGATACAACTCTATATTCTTTCCATTATAATCCCACACCCTTAAGATCCATTTCTATATTCTCCTTAGAGCAGTGGTTCTTAACTTTTGTAATGCCGTGACCCTTTAATATAGTTCCTCATGTTGTGGTGACCCCCAACCATCAAATTATTTTCGTTGCTACTTCACAACTGTAATTTTGCTAGTGTTATTGATTGTAATGTAAATATCTGTGTTTTCCAATGGTCTCAGGTGACTCTGCTAGTGGTTCTCAACCTGTGGGTTGTGACCCACAGGTTGAGAACCGCTGCTGTAGAGCCAAATGATTTCTCGCGCCGGATGTTTCCCACCCCTGCCGTAACAGAAGAGATACTATATCGTAGGGAATTCTGTTTGTAAGGGGATTCGACCACTTATAGGTTGTGACTCTGAGCTGTGTTTCAGAAGTCTTAGCCTTGCAGTTACAGCAGATGAAGGCTTCTTTTAGGACATACATGAAAGTTTTCAGGTTGTTTTATACAAAGCTTTGATTGGGAATTTGAGTTCCTAAGCTCATTGTTTTGTTTTCCTTTCTCCAGGGCCATCAGAAGGATCTAGCCAACTCTCTTACACTTCTTCATTAGACCAAAATGTGCTACAATAGCAAATACCTGCTCCTCCAGGACCTCACTCTCCATGTGTAATTGACTAGGAATATTTAGAGGTACTAGTTAGCCATGACTGGAGCTGGCGAGGCAAGTTCAACATCCACAGGGAAGGCTGTCAGGAAGGGCAGACAAAAACTCAGGTACAGCTGAAACTGCTGTCCAGGGGTAGAATTTCTCCACCAGAGAAGCCCCAACTTTGCTCCTGAAGGCCTTTCAATAAATTGAATAAGGCTTATCAGATTGTCCAAAATAATGTCGCTTACTTAAAAGTCAACCTATTGTGGATTTAATTATATGTCACCTTTACAACACCTAGATAAGTGTTTTAATGAATAACTTAGGATTGTAGCCTAACCAGGTGAGCACATAAAAAAATTACCATCATTGAAGAATTATTAGAGAAAAGTCAGTTTTTCTAATACCACATAAATGAAATGCACCCTTTAATGACTGGGCAAGTTCAAAGTCAGAAATTTGTTGTATGGTGTTGAGCCAAGTTTGCAGAGGATAAGAAGTAGGAAGGAAATCCTATCTAATAAAAGAGAAACATGCAAATTGACCGTACCTCCGCTATGCCCACAAGCCACACCTACCAGCCAATCAGGAGTGGGTATGCAAATTAACCAAACAAAGATGTCAGTTAATTTGCATATCCCAATGCAGATCAAAGACTGAGGATAGCATAGAAGAAGCCAAGCGCTGCAGAAGGGAGGAAAGCTGCGGAGAAGCAAGCCAGCGGGGCATGGAGAAGGGAAGGAAGCAAGGCAGGGCAGGAAGCAGGCAGGGCTACAGAGAAGGAAGGGAAGCAAGGCAGGGCGGGAAGCAGGCGGGGCTACAGAGAAGGGAAAGAAGCAGGTGGGGCAGTGGAGATCATTGCAGGAAGCCCTATTCTTGCAGGAATCTTCCTGCAATGGACCTCTAGTAGAAAAAATAAGTACCATTTTTGGGTTTCAGTCAGAGAGGAGGGAAAGGACAATAGCTAGGGGTTGGGGATGAGATCAAGGGTGATACTCTCAGATGGGAAAGAGAAGATCTTATTTATGGAGTGAGAAAGTGCCACAGAGGGCAAGGTGGAAGCTTGAAGGCCTGAAGAGAATGCATAATTGATAAAGTCTACTGTTAGGTAGAAGGTGTTGATTAAGAACACTAGAAAACTTGGCCTTGAAACCAAGATATCCTCTGAGATTAGAGGAAAGAAGAGAAGAAAGAAAACAAATGTAGGTAAGTTTATCCAGGGATGCAATGAGTGGAGAAGACACAAGGAAACTGAACAGGAGAGATGGCAAGCAGAGTGTTGAAGTTGCTGCTAAGGAAGATAAGCAAGGAAATAGACTATATTCATTCCTAATTGGTTTACTGAAGTAGTCTGAACCCTGGAGTACAGAATTGGATATTGTTACTTTCTTTTACTCTCTGACCTCAATCATGCTGTGTCCAATCATTCTTTCCCTAGATGACCCTACAACTTTTTGTAATAACTTAAAGCAACCTGACTAGATCCAGTCCAGTTTAAAACTCACATCACCAGGTCAGGTTTGAGATGAGGATAGGGAAGGTGGTGGGATATAGGGTCTAGCCTCTGGTGGTGGGGTATTAAGTATGTTTATACTTTTCTTTCCTCCTTTGGTATAAGATCCTCAGTGGAGAGTCAAGAGAAGGAGTTAAGAGATAAAGAACAGACATCTTTCTGCTCAGTTGGACGCATGGTTACAATCCTGTGCACATATTTCTGCTGCCTCTCCTGGGAGCCAAATCACTGAGCTCTTTGGAATAACTTATGGTACAGTCCCCAGTCACAGGTCATCCGACTCCAGAGATACCTCCCCTTAATTCCCAGCCACATTTTTGTTCCCAGTCATATTTTACCCTGTTCTTTCTCCAGATCCAGCCTATCCCATCCTTCAGGAACCATATTGTTCTTCAGGGGCCAGGCTAGTGAATTAAATAGAACATGATGGGGACAACCAACCCTGCATCACTTAGCTGTGGCACTTATTTTCACCATCGGAAGGGTTTACAGCATTTTCTATTTGGCCTGTAGGCACAAGCTATCATAGTGGAGAAGCCCAAGAACTCCATGTAGGGTTGCTCCAAGTGCCAAGAGTCAATTCCAGTATATTCAGGAACTAGGGACATGATTACTGGGCTGATCCAGGGACAAAATGGAACCCTAATAAGCTGAACCTTAGCCAGGACGATGATGACAAGGAAGCCATGACAACACTGGGTCTCCAATGTCAATGGAGCTTAACCAAAATACAAATAAGGACTATTTCTCTGATACTTGTCAAACATGCTATGCATTACATCAGCTAATGCATTTTCTTCCACTAATACACATTCATCAGAAATACCACTTAATAATTGGGGTATTGTCATAGGGCTGTGCTCCATCTAAAACCAATGACAAGGTCTTCATGGCCAGGTGGACAGTGAGTAATTCAGCCTAAATTGAAATCCATATTATCACCTGCTTTCTTGGACCACTCCTGACACCAACATTCTCAGGTGGTTTTGTCTAGACAGATGATGAGAAAGAATTTAGTGTGCAGGGTATTAGAGATGAACGCTTATGGAAGGGCAGGGTAAATACTAGAGTTAGTCAGAGGGAAAAGTCAAACTGCAATGGAGACCTTTGAAAAACCTCAGCCAGCTCTGTGGCCAGGACGCTGTCGGCATGGTGGTCTTGGCAGGCCCAGTCTAGCCGCTCCTGTCCCTGAACCCACAGGAGGATGCCAAGTTTCACAAGGAGGTGGCTCAGGCCCGCAGGCGTGCAACTAAAAAACAGAAGCAAGAAAAATAAAATTTACTCCTGGAGTTATTTATGTGGGCCACCTACCTCTAGCACTTAAGAAACTCAGCTCCCAAGCATATTTCTCCCAGTTTGGCACTGTTATGAGATTCAGGCTATCCAGAAGTAAAAGGACTGAATAGCAGAGGCTATGTCTTTGTGGAATTTGAACCTGAAGATGTTGCCAGGAGAGTTGCTGAAACAATGAACAACTTCCTTTTTGGTAAAAGACTCTTGAAGTATCATTTTATGCTACCTGAGAAAATATATGAGGAACTTTTTAGAGAGTGGCATCTTCCATTTAAGAATCCATCTTAGCTGAAACCGGTTTGGCTCAGTGGATAGAGCGTCGGTCTGCGAACGGAAAGGTCCCAGACTCGATTCCAGTCAAGGGCATGTACCTTGGTTGTGGGCACATCCCAGTAGGGGGCGTGCAGGAGGCAGCTGATCGATGTCTCTCTCTCATCGATGTTTCTAACTCTCTATCCCTCTCCCTTCCTCTCTGTAAAATATCAATAAAATATATTTTTTAAAAAAAGAATCCATCTTACCCAGGAGTGAAACTGTATAATCAGAACTGGACATTTGTTTAAAAGCTGTAGATGGAGGACTGATTTAAAAATAAAGAAAAATTACTCAGGAAGAGACTAACTAAGAAGGGAATTATGATTTTCCTTCATTGGTAAATATTCCTTCAGAAAATATATTCTATGTTTTTATTCTTGTATGTGGACTTTGTACCTCAGTAGCTGTAACATAACTATGATTTTCTCTATAAAGTATCTTGCTCAGTGCTTACCAGATACTAGGGTTTGACTAAATTTTTGAGGCACTGCATTCCAAATTCTTCCTAAAGTGTGTCAGACCAGATCCAAAAATCAACATTGTAAGGAAAAAGAAATTTCAGAAAGGAGTTAGATTTTCATGATCTGTTTTAAATTAATGAAGTTAAACCACTATTTAACCAAAACTCTAATGCTATCAAAAGTGTCTTTACCAGAATTAAGTGAAGTTTGGTATTTTATGGTATCGGTAAACATGAAGACTATAAATTGGCCATCCTTTTTGTGCCATTCTAGTTAAAATTTTGTTTCTTATTCTTTTAAATTGGAAATAAAGTGCATATCGGGGGTGGAGAAGGTGACACCTCAGCCAGTCCCACTGAGAGTTCTGCAGGATATACGACTCCAAATTCTCCCACAGGGGATCCAAATGTCCTTTATACTTGCAATACAGTAAATGCTTAGATATGGAAGAGTTATACCTTAGAGTGGTATGTCTCTGCAGCTAGGGCACACTTGAAAAAGCAGACAGCTGGAGATTAATTGATAGTATCCCCAGTAGCTGGAACTAGTCATTCCGTAAAGGGAAATCCAAACATCCTATTATTGATCTTAATAGCACAATAACAATCACCCTGATCCCCGATATGGCTAGACAAGTTGTTCCTACAGGAACTTGGGGACCTGTCCCACCAGGAATATCAGGTTTAGTCCTAGGAAAGAGAAAATATGCTAAAAGAACTAACTGTTTTTCCTGAAGTCATAGATTCAGAAAATAAGGGAGAAATCAAAATAATTTTAGAATGCAAATATATTATGCAAATTACTCCAGGACAAAAAAAAATTGCTCAGCTCCTGCTTTTACCTTATATTCAGCAAGGTGAAGTTATAAATAGGAACAGGACACAAGAATTTGGAAGTTTGCATATATAGTGGATACAGAAAATTAATAAGATCCATCCTATGATTAATCTAAGAATAGAGGAAAAAGTGTTTAAAGGATTAGTAGACACTGGAGCAGATATGTCATCAGTCAAAAATTCTGGCCTCTAAGTTGGTCCATGGTAGAAGCTATAGGCTCTATCACGGGTGTTGGAATTCCTGATAACACGCAACACAGCGCTGCAGTGTTAAGTGGAAAGATGATAAAGAACAAACAGGATGGTTTCAGCCCTATATTGTCTCTGGGATTGCAGTTATTTTATGAGGCCAAGATGTTTTAGAAAGTTTACAAACTTGTATTATTACCAGCAAGGGACAAGAGTTAAAAACTCAGATGGGATATCAAGCTGGTCAAAGTTTAGGAAAAGATAATCAGGAGATTAAAGAACCCACTCAGGCCAAAGGAAACACAGGAAAACAAGGACTAGAATACAGAC
>PVJN01035536.1:6876-22152 GCA_004026805.1 Lasiurus borealis | reverse complement strand
GCATAGCCAGCTGGGATCTTACCCTTTGTCTTCACTATCCTGTCACAGTCTGCTTGGAGCTCAGGGCCAGCTGCCTTTGAAAGAGCAGCAGCCAGGCCCCCACTGAGACGGAGGTCCTCATTTGCGGCATTCACCACCACTTCAACGGGAAACCGTGTCAAGTCGCCTTGCTGTACAATCAGCAAGACTCCAGGGGCCAATTCTGTCCGACAGGAGCACTTCTGCCCATCACTGCCACCTCCCTCCTTCTTTTCTTCATTCTTCATTTCTTCAGTACTGATGCTTTTAACACAAATTGAATCCCTGGCTTGTGTGAGGATGTTCATTCCCTCCAGGACTTCGGCCTTTGAGCCAGTTAGTAAAATGCCTTTTCGTTTGTTCCTAGGATTGAAATGTACCTGAACATTTAGCTTGTTCATCTTTATCTTTTGTAATTTCTTCTCTGCCATTAAATGATCAATTACTAAGGGAGGCTTTACTTCAAGGAATCTCTGTATTTTCATGTTTTTTTCCACAAAGTCAAAAAGGACCTTGTAGATTTCACTTACTTCTCTCACGCAGCCTGAAATAATGACCTCAGCTGTGGTTCCTGAACTTAACTCATTGATCATTACAGTCTTTGAGGAGGAATTATGTTTCTTAGGCAAATTGTTAGTGATGGCTTTCCATTTCTTGCTGTTAAGAACTTCCCTGTCCTCAATGTCTATGCGCTGATAACTTAAGGCACTGACCATTTGCTTTTCAGCTTCTAATAGGACTTCAGAAGAACAGCCAGTTAGGAAAACAGTTGTGCCCTCTAGCTCATAAACGGCAAGAATTTTCTGTGCTATCAAAAGAGACTTGGACAGTTCTGAACAGTCAACCTGTTGCAAAAACTGGAAAACCTCAGGAGGAAGCTGAATTCTTTTCTCAACCATAGTGTTTATATTTTCAAGGACTTCACACTTTGCTTTATACACATCTATAGCGAGTCCTTTAAAGTACATGTGTTGGGTGGCTTTGTCATAAAAAATCTCCATCTCTGGGTACTCCCTGCAGAGACGCTCCTGTACACCGCTATGGCACAAAAGAGAATACTTTCTTGGAGAAATGGCCACTTTCTCCTTCAGACTTTGCTCTTCTCTTTTAACTTTTTGAGTGGCATTTTCTATTAATTCCTTGACTTGTGGTTCAATGTTTTGTACATCCTCTGATTTCCCCACTAAGGTAACAATCCCCCTATCTGTATCAAACTCAATCAAAATTCTTTCATCTTCTAAGTCGTTTTTCATGATGTCCCACAGTACTGGGTCCACTTTAAATGGGGTAACTTTAAATCTAGACCAGATGCCAGAGAAGACTGTGGAAGCATCTTTCTTCCAATTCTTGATTCTTTTTCTTCCTTGATTGACTAAGGTGGCTGCAGGTCTGATGGTAACTTCACCATTGAGTGGAGACCATGTTAGCTCACAGTGAGAATGTCTCACTTCTTCATTTATCGCCTCAATCAGATGATTCCTTTTGTGTAAGAACTTCCATAAAGAAAGATCCAAAGATTCTTTAAATGGCTCTGGAAGCTTGATCGAAGGTTTCTCCTTTCCATACAAAGCTGTGCCCAAAGAGGTATAGTATGGGAACACGGAGAGCGGCATATTATTGAGGCCAAGCTTTTTGGTCATGATGGTGTCTAACACTTAAAAGGAAAGAAATATAATAAAGTAACCCCAGAATAATATGTTTCAAATGAAAAGAAACAAACAAAACTCCCCTGTGTGGGAGGAAATGGAGAATCCTAGTGTCTGTAGAACTTTGCTGTTACAACATGGTATTAAAAGGGGAGCTCTACTCTCAAAGTGCTCAAATATAAATTGATATGTATTAACACTGCACAGGTATTCCTTGTGTGATGGAGTAAGTATTTTCTGGCCAAGATCACTGTATAGTGAAAGTCTGTTATGTGAATTCTATTTTCTGTTTTTGTGATAACACTGATATATCACCACCAGGTTAGAAATAGATATTACTGTGGTGGCCAACATGGGGATACTGTTTGTGCCAGTGTAAAATACTTTGGTGTTTAAAACCAATCTTGTCTAAGAATCATGCTATGTGCTGTTTCTTGTGCCTCTCACAATTTTAGGCTTCATAGATGACTTAAATTCCATTATTATTTCTATGGGAAGGCAATAATAATAATTTACATAGCTTATAAGTGTCACACACTATTCTAAGTGTTTTACATATATTTCATTAACTTAATCCTCATGGCAACCCTTGAGATAGAGACACTATGATTATCATCACTATTTATCAATAATAAAACTCAGGCTAGTAAAAATTAGATAAATCAAATAGGTCCTGTATCTGTAAATATCTGAGCTAAGATTCAAATCAGTGTCTTTTGACCCCAAAGCCCACACTCTTGCCCTTCTACCAGGTTAATCCTCAAAATCATCAGAGCCCAGCCCAGAGACTGATTCAGAAAGTCCTTCACCTCCCCCATTTCTGCTATAATCACTCTCTTGCCACTTTTACTGGGCATGTCTGTGTGTGGGTGGGAGGATACTTGTCTCCCCAAAGTTCATTGTGAGTAGTTATTAGACAAGTTACAAGGAGTCTAAGAAGGAAGGAAATTAGAAATAATTCCAATTACAATTTGGATTAAAATAGTATCCTTGTGGAAAGATGTTAAAATTAATTTAACTTGTGATGATTGGGTCCTAGTCCTTGAGCCAGACATAATAAAAAGAACAAGGCCTTCAGAGATCCAGACACATAGCCTCAACTTCCCCATGTAGCCCCGTACACCCTACAAGCCTGGGCAGTACCAGTGACTGCTAACACTGATTGAGCACCCACATGTGCCAAGAACTTTGCAGATATAATTTCATTTAATCCTCATAATGTTCCTGTGAGGTAAGTAATAACAGGAACTCTGTTTTATACATGAGAAAACAGATGATTTGGGTTAAGTAACTTGTACAAGATCACAAAGCTGGTAAGCACCAAAGCCAGATTTGAACTTGGATCTATCTGATCCAAGAACCATCAGAGAGATCTTAATTTTCCATCCCATTTCCTCTTCTGTAGTGACAGAGTAATTATATCTAACCATGAAGGTTATTATGGGGATTCAGTGAGACACTAGGGTAGAAAACAGCAAAAAATCTCATGTGCAATATGTTTTTAATAAGGGCCCCCTTTCTTAAGATTTTGTGAATCTGATTTGGGGAAATTGAATCAAATAATTTCAGAGTGAAGTGCCTAACCTTCATCTCAAATAATCCTATCCTATCTAATAAAATAGTTATATGCAAATTAACCATCACTCTGCTATGCCCACAGCCACACCCACCAACCAATCAGGAGCAGGTATGCAAATTAACCCCAAACAAGAATACTGAAGCCACAGAGCAAGCAGGAGGGAGGCTTGGGTTTCCCCAGTGATGGAGGAATCCAAGCTTTCCACACAACTTGGCAGGCCCAGGCCTCCACTGAAGGCTACAAAATTTCAATTATAGAAGATAAATAAATCCCACAAAAATGGCCACAGCTATGTAACTGGAGAGAGCAGGAGGCTTGGCTCCACTCCAGGCTACAAAGTTTCAATTGTAGAAGATATGTAAATCCCAGATACCAGGGCCTCCACTAGGGTTACCAGGGAGTGGCCAGGCTGCAAACCACCACAGCCCCCTCACCCAGGCTGCCCCACACCCCAAGGGAACCCATACCCTGATCTGGGACACCCTTCAGGGAAAACCAGCTGGCCCTCACCCATTCACCAGGCCTCTAGCCTATCTAATAAAAGAGTAATATGCTTATTGACCTTCACTCCAACACACAAGATGGTTGCCCCCAAGTGGTCAAAGATTCTTTCCCCATGTAGACACAAGATGGGCACCACAAGATGGTCAGCTGGGAAAGCAGTTGGGAGGGACCAGGTCTGCAGGGAGGGCAGTTGGGAAAGATCAAGCCTGAAGGGGAAGGCAGTTAGGGCTGACCAAGCCAACAGAGGAGGGAAGTTGGGTGTGACTGGGCCTGCAGGAAAAGGCAGTTGTGGGGCACCCAGGCCTGCAGGGGAGAGCAGTTAGGGGTGACCAAGCCTGCAGGAGAGGGCAGTTATTGATGACCAGGCCTGAAGGGAAGGACAGTTAGGGGCAAACAGGCTGGTAGGGTAAAAGTTAGGCATCAATCATCCTGGCAGGGGAATGATTAGGGGGTGATCAGGCTGGCTGGCAGAAGTGGTTAGGGGCAATCAGGAAGGCAGGCAGGTGAGCAGTTGGGGATCCAGCAGTCATGTCCAACTGCCCCGGTGGGATTGGGCCTAAAGGGGCAGTCACACATCCCTTGAAGGGTCCATATTGGAGAGGATGTAGACTGGGCTGAAGGACACTGCCCCTCCCCATACATGAATTTCTTGCACTGGGCCTCTAGTCCTATCTAATAAAAGAACAATATGCAAATTGATCATCATTCCAACACACAGGATGGCTGCACCCATGTGGACAGAAGATGGCCACCACAAGATGGCCAGCAGGGAAGGCAGTTGGGAGGTACCAGGTCTGCAAGGGAAGGCAGTTGTGGGTGATCAGGCCAGCAGGGGAGAGCAGTGGGTGGGGACCAGGCCTGCAGGGAAGGGCAGTTGGGGGTGACCCAGGCCTGTAGGGAAGAGCAGTTATGGGGGACCCAGGAAGGCAGGCAGGTTAGGGGCAATCAGGAAGGTAGGCAGGTGAGCAGTTGGGTGCCAACAGTCATGGATTGTAAAAGTGATGTCCAACAGCCTGTTTAGGCCCAATCAAATGGGATCGGACCTAAATGGGAAGTCAGACATCACTCAAAGGGTCCCAAGTTGGAGGGGTACAGGCTGGGCTGAGTGACACCCCCTGTCATGCATGTATTTCAAGCCTCTAGTCTACATATAAAACAATGCTGCTAAGTAAGGTCTGTTCTTAACTCATCTTTATCTACAGTTTCCCTTTCTGTATCTCAGGTTCTTTAGGGGGTGACCCAGACCTGTAGGGAAGAGCAGTTATGGGGGACCCAGAAAGGCAGGCAGGTTAGGGGCAATCAAGAAGGTAGGCAGTTGTCAACTACCACCATTGGTTGGGAGCTAAGTTCTAGGGTAGACAGGTTTATGTAGCTCTCTACCTTTGCCCAAGGAACACTAGGTCTTACATTCTATTTTAAGATAAACCATACCTTCACACCATTTTCTACAACTTATAAAGCTGAGGAAGGGTCTTCCAAACACCCCATGAAGCAATTTACCTTAAGGGGGTGACATATCACATGATCCTATATCATGCTCCACCATTTGATCCCAAACACATTTCTCCCTTCCATAAGAAGAAAGGTTCCCTGATTCCTCAGCCTTGACCTCTGAACATGAATGGAATCTCCAAGCCAACTTTGCAAGTGTCTCAAAGAACTGGCAATTTATGTCTACAAAATCCTCAGGTGTGCTTCCCTGAGATCAGCTGGACATGGTTTCCACAGGGTCACTGCACCCACCCATCATGTGAAATCACTCTTACTCACTTCTGAGTGATGACTCTGACAAGTGAAAGGGGAAGTAGTGATACATTCTAGGAACTTATGTGTTTCTGAATATTTCTTTACCTAAACTTGTTAAATTAATATTAGAATTTCTGCCAAGTGTACAGGTAAAAAACACAGATAAATTATTTTTTAGCATGATATTTCCAGGATTCTAAGAATTATATTATTTTTCAGTTATCATAATTAGAGACTTATAAGAGAAACTTTCTATCTTTCAACAATGTGACATCACTTCTTTAATGTTTGAATCACTGGATACATTACATAAAATATCCCAGATGAACAGGATGCCTAATTGGATTACCAAGGAAATATATGAATAAAAATAAAATACATCAGAATTCAATTGATAACTATAATTATAAGATCTGCTAACATATTTAAATTATGCCAGGTAAGATGTACAAAATCAGGCTAATAGACATTACCTTTTCTGTCAAAAAATTCTATCAGAGCAGAACTCTCTTCAGGGAAATATTCAATATGGACAACTCTTCCCCCTCCATTTTGAGGATTTTCAAATAAACATTTCAAATTATAGGAGTCAACACCAGGTGGCAGGTTTTCAACTCTGATTGTTTTTGTTATTTCCAGAAGTCTTGGAGAAAGCTGAAATTGTATCACTAAATGGTGCATGGCACAATCTTCAACAAATTTCATGGCATCTGCAAACCAAAATTAATCAATCAGAAAATTATGATTATATCTTTACTAGAAGTCTGATGCATGAAATTCATGCATGGGTGTGGGGATGTCCTTCAGTCCAGCCTGCACCCTCTGCAATCTGGAAATCCTCAAAAGTTGGCTGGCAGCACGTTTTGGCCTGATCCCACCATATCTCAGACCCTGGAAAATAGGGAAGGAGATTTCAACCCACCAGATAGGGCCAAAATGTGCAGTCCGACATCCGTCTCAAAATCCAGGACTGCTGGCTCCCAACTGCTCACCTGCCTTCCTTCCTGATTGCTCCTAACCACTTATACCTGCCACCCTTTTCACCCCCTCACCACTTCCCTCCCAGCCTGATTGACACCTTACTGCTCCCCTGCCAGTCCTATTGCTCCTAACTGCCCTCCCCTAGTAACCTGGTCACCCCTAACTGCCCTCTCCTGCAAGCTTGGTCACCCCCAACTGCCTTCCCCTTCTGGCCTGACCTCCCACACCTGGAGATCTTGTGGCGCCAATCTTTGAGCATATAGAGATTGCCATCTTGTGTGTTGGAGTGATAATCAATTTGCATATTACTTCTTATTATATAGAATAACACACAAAAAACTATCTGAATTAATAGAGATAAAAAGGGGAGCTAAGTACTCAATTTTTAAGTGAAAGATTTTAATTCCTAAATGTGAATTTACTTGCCTAAAATTCCCAGTCTCTGAACAATGATGCACCTATAATTGTCTTGCCAGAGTTGTGTCCCTGCCTCCACTCATAGCCCACACCAACCCTTCTTGATATAAGCACCTAAGTAATCTCTACTATTCAAATCTCACTTCACCTTTCTCAAGTTTTCAATGGCTCCCTATTATCTGCAAGCATGAGTTCACACTCCTGAACTGGGTGAAATATATCCTTTGCTATTTGACTCCAAACTAATTTCTAAATATCACTTTTGGTTATTCTGTGCTATTCATTTTATTTTCATACTGCCATAGAAACTAGTCATTATTATAAAAACCCATTCTCCTTTGTCTTAGTTTATATGGTTTCCTGTGCTTAAAATGACCTCCTCCAATTTTTTATCTTAGTCCTATTCCTCCTTTAGGACTCTACTCAAATACCTCCTTCAAATAAATAAATACTGAGGCTGGGCCCACATTGTATCAGGCACTGTGCTAGAAGCTGGGGAGAGAGAGTGAGGAATATAACAAGTTCTTGAACATTCACCCTTCAGGAGGTAGGAAGTCTTGAAAGCAAACAAGTGGTCTATTGTGGTATCACATGAGGCTGGAAGACTAGTATTGGCATTCAGACAAGATTCCCAGAGTAAAGAACCACCAATCTGAGTTTTGAAGGATGAAGAAGAGTTTACCAGATAGATAAGGAAGAGGGAACAGCAATGGCATGGAACATAGTATGTTTGGCACCTGACCGCCTGGTACTGCTAGAATCTAAGCTCCATAGAAGGACATAGGCAGGGCAAAGCCACGCTGGCTTGTTTGGGTCCCTTTCCTCTCATTCCACACAGCCTGCTGTTCACAGCCAAAGGAAGCAGCTTTTCTTGATCTTCACCGTTCATTAATGTATTGGTTTCCACCCTGCTCCATAGGAGTTCCTCAGAAGCAGAACCAAGAATTATTCATCTCAGCAACATCAAAATCTCTTATTATTACTACAGCACCTAGACATGTACACATAGGAGGCATTCAAAATTTTTCCTCAATAAACAAAAGCAAGTTCATATAGTTTTACCTTTATGAGAAATAATCATAAACTTGAATTCAGAATAGCTGTTATTGAATCCTTACCATGTCCTTACCAGAAACTATGTTAAGAGCTTCTCAAACATTATTTCTTTAGTTCTCATAGAAACTGAATTAGGTAGGTATCATCATCCCCATTTTATAGGGAAGAAAGCAAAGCACACAGAGGATAGTAACTTGGCCAACCTCAGATAATTACTTAAATGTTGAAACTGGAATTTTTACTTCATGGTCTTGCTCTTTCTTTTTTATCCTCACCTGAGATACGTTTTTGTTGACTTAAGAGAGAAAGGAAGGGAAAGAGTGAGAGAAACATCAATGTGAGAGAAAAACATCAACATTGAACACTCCTTTTGGTGCATGGGATAACATTCCAACCAAGTGAGCCACCTGGCCAGGGCATGACCTATGCTCTTAGTGAACCATTCCACTGCCACAGCTATGGGATATTGACGACTTGGAAATGGAAAATGTCCCCACTTTTCTAGAGATGGCTCTTCCAACTCACAGACTCCTCCCACAGACCTCAAAGAGCACTCATTTTCTGCATGACATGCATGTACTCTCCCTGCATATGTGGATGACCATGAAAACACTGAGAAGATATATGGTAAAGAGGATAACAGTACAGGCTGGATAGAGGTATGCTGCCAGAGTTCAAATCCAGTTCTTCATTTATTAGCATCTCTGCACCTCTGTCTCCTCATGTATAAAATAAGAAATAGTACTAATCATCTCAAAAGGTTGTTGAAAGGAACAAATCAATTAATACATGTAAAGAGCTTAGCATAATCCCTAACAGTATTTGAGTATTTTCTAGTATTATAATTATTACTTCAAGTCCAGTTTGGTAACAAAGATCAATATTTACTTCTCTCAATGAGGTAACACGTGAAAACACTCAGTTTAAGGTCCTATGACTTTACTTAGATTTTCATTTGTGTGCGTTCTCTCTGCCATAATTAGTATTCACAACAAAATTGGTTCTCTTTCAAATAAAAAAAGTATCTATATTGACTTAAAGTCCTCTATTACCAACTTCTAATAAGAGTCAAACTTTCGGACATTCCATTAGCTGGGTGTCCCAAATCCCAAACGTGCTATGCAAAGAAGACTAAAAAGAAGAGTTACTTTATCTTACCTATGTATTTTCGAAAGGTAACTACACCAACATCGAAATCTCGTATTATTTCCACTTGAAAATCATCACTGGACAGGCCACTTATGTTCTCCACCAATAAGGTTAGTGTAATGTCAGTCACATTTGCTTTGAGATTTTCAAATGCAACCAAAGAGAGGATATTTTCACAAGGCTTTGAGATATCTTCCTTTTTGTCTGATCTTCTGTTCAGAGAAAAATGTATATCTTCTGATGCATCTGATTTTAGGGATACAAAAGAGGTCAAGATGTTATATTTATCTACCATGATTTTAACAAAGTAAATTATCGTAAGACATTGTCTTCTTTCCTTCCCAACCTCTCAGCTAACTCAAATAAAAACAGACCTCAAAAGACTTTTAGCTTAAATGAATTATGATGATGTTTAATTTATCACACCTTTTCCTGCTGACATACTTCTATCACAGCACCATAGTATAATTATTGAACTCAGTTTCTCAAAGGCAAGGTACATGTTTATGCATCCTGGGATTGCTAGCACAAGGTATATAGTTGAGGCTCAATGAGTGTTTGTTGAATTGGAGATTTAGTGCTTGGACCACTGGAGGAAAGCAAGAATATCTGATGATGCTGAAAATGAGCACAATCTAACACTTTATGCTCAGAAAAGCAGTACTTCCCATCACTGGAAAAAAATAGATGTTTGCACTGAATGACTGGGGGATACAGAGAAAGTGAAATGGCTTAGAGGGCTATATGTGCACATTAAACTCAGTGATTCGAATAGCAATCACTCCAGCCAGCTTGTTCCTCCCCAATTTTGACCACAAGTGAGTTACACATATACATAAAGTCAGTATCACTCTATCCTTAATCCGGAGCAGTGAAGCATGATGTGTATCATAGGATCTTAAACATATTCGGTGCAACTATTCAGCGGGAGCCCTTGTTATGTTGAAAGTACTGGATATGTGGAAAGAGGTATATACAAAAAGTATTAGATAAGAAACATATTTTTCTAATGGAAGTATTCAAAAAAATGAGAAGAGAACTGATATTTGTTTCTTATGGCAGAGTAAAATAGCATGTGCTTATTAATCTATTTTGTTGTCTTTCTAGGAAATATTGCCCAAACTTCCTACAGTTAAATTCCTATAGTAGAGTTTGTGTGCCTAATGGAATAGGGGAAGAAGGGGTGAATTCCACTTCCAAGCATGACCAATACATGTCTCCTTCATATGGATCTCCAATCTCTCTTTTTTAAAAATTTTATTTTATTGTTTAATGTATTACAAATAGTAGTTCATATATCTCCTTTTTTTCCCCATTGACCTTCCCCCATCCTCTCCTACCCTTATCCCACCCACCCCAGTGCCTTGAGTCCATTAGTTGTGCTTATATGCTTGCATACTAGTTTTTTGGTTGATCTCTTTCCCCCACCGTCCCAACACTCCCCAGCCTTCCCGCAATAATTTGACAAGATGTTTGATGCTTCACTGCCTCTGTATCTATCTTTTTATTCATTGGGTTATAATGTTATTTATTTTCCATAAATGCATGAGATCATGTGGTATTTTTCTTTCACAATTGCCTGGCTTATTTCACTTTGCATAATGCTCTCTAGTTCCATCCATGCTGCTGCAAATGGTAAGAACTATATATCTATATCTATATATATACATACATATATATGTATATATGTATATATATATGTGTGCATAATATTCATTGTGTAGATATCCCATAGTTTTCTAATCCACTCTTCTGCTGAGGGGCATTTAGGCTGTTTCCAAATCTTAGCTATTGGAAATTATGCTATGAACATAGGGGTGCATCTATCCTTTCAGATTTGTGTTTCTAGTTTTTTGGTGTATATACCTAGAAGTGGGATTACTGGATCAAATTGGAGTTCCATTTTTATTTTTTTGAGGAAACTCCATACTGTTCTCCACAGGGGCTGCACCAGTCTACATTCCCAGTGGCAGTGCAACAGAGTTCCTCTTACTCAGCATCCTTACCAGCACTTGTCTTTGTTGATGATAACCATTCTGACAGGTGTGAGAAGGTACCTCATGGTTGTTTTGATTTGCATCTCGCAGATAATTAGTGACTTTGAGCATGTTTCCATATGCCTCTTGGCCTTCCTTCTGTCTTTTTTTGAAAAATATCTATTTAGGTCCATTGCCCTCCTTTTTAGGATCATTTATCTTCCTTTTGTTATATGAGTTCCTTGTAAATGTTTGAGATTAAACCTTTATCAGGGATAACATTGGCAAATATGTTCTCCCATACAGTGGGCTTTCTTGTTGTTTTGTTGATGGTTTCTTCTGCATGCAAAAGCTTTTTATTTTGATGTAGTCCCATTTGTTTATTTCTCCTTTAGTTTCCATTGACCTAGGAGCAGTATAAGAGATGAAATTGCTTCAGCATATGTCTGAGATTTTTCTGCTGTGAATTCCTCTATTATTTTTATGATTTTCTGTCTTATGTTTAAATACTTTATCCATTTTGAGTTTATTTTTGTGTATGGTGTAAGTTGGTGGTCTAGTTTAATTTTTTTGCATGTATCTGTCCAATTTTCCCAACACCATATATTAAAGAGAATGTCTTGACTCCACTGTATGTTCATGCCTCCTTTGTCAAATATTAGTTGAGCATAGTGGTTTGGGTAGATACCTGGGTTCTCTATTCTATTCCTTTGGTCTATATGTCTGTTCTTGTGCCAGTACCAGGCTGTTTTGAGAACAGTTGCTTTGTAGTATAGCTTAAAATCTGGTATTGAGATCCCTCATACTTTGTTTTTCTTTCTCAGGACTGCTGCAGTTATTAGGAGTCTTTTTTTTATTCCAGATGAATATATGGAGAGTTCTTTCTAGGTCTGTGAAATAATGCCTTTGGTATTTTAACGGGGAGTACACTGAATGTATAGATTGCTTTGGGTAGTATGGACATTTTAATGATATTGATTCTGCCAATCCATGAGATATTATGTGCTTTCATCTGTTGATGTCTTCCTCTATCACTTTTTTTAGTGTCCTTGTATAAGTCTTTTACCTTCTAAGTTAAGTTTATTCCTAGGGATCATAATTTTTCTAGTGTGATGGTAAATGGGATTGCTTTTTTAGTCTGTCTTTCTGTAAATTAACTATTGGTGTATAAAAATGCCATAGATTTCTTGGCATTAATTCTGTATCCTACTACATTGCCGAATTCATTTAGTAAGTCCAATTTTTTGATGGAGTCTTTAGGGTTTTTTATGTACAATATCATATCATCTGTGAATAAGGACAGTTTTACTTCTTTTCTAATTTGGATGCCTTCCATTTCTTCTTCTTGTCTAATTGCAATGGCTAAGTCTTCCAGTACTATGTTGACCAGGAGTGGTGAGAGTGGGCATCCTTCTCTTCTTCCTGTTCTTAGGGGAAATGGTTTTAGTTTTTGCCCATTGAGTATGATATTGGCTGTTGGTTTGTCATCTATGGCTTTTATTATGTTGAGGTATAATCTTTCTATTCCCAGCTTGTTGAGAGTTTTTATCAAAAATGGGTATTGTGGAGAAACTAAGATGGCAGCATAGGTAAACACCTAAACTGCTGCCTCACACAACAATTGCAAAACAACAACTAAAAGACAGAACGGACTTCATCCAGAACCACAGGAAATCTGGCTGAGTAGGAATTCTACAACTAGAAGGAAAGAGAGTGACTCATGGAGACTCAGAGGAGTTGCAAAAAACTGAGGTACAGAGACACCTGTGTGGAGAGGATGGGTGGCAGGGTGCCTGGCTGGCTTACTCTAGCGGAGGGAGATGGAAACTTCTGACTGCACTGAACCCCAGTTCCACACGAGACTCATACCAGGGAGTCTGAACTGTTGTGAAAAAGGAGGAGTGCAGGGAAACCTACAGAAGTCGCAAAAGACAGAGGTCTGGAGGTGTGCATAAAAGTGTGCACACAGAGGGCTGACTGCTGATTGTGCCACTGGCTTTCTCTAGCAGGAGGAAAAAAGAACCTCCCAACTGTGCTAATATCCAGGTCAGACTTCACTGAAACCAGATTTGGGCAAGACCCTGGGGACCCAGACTCATATGGGCCCTCAAACTGCACAGAAACTCAGGGGAGCCAGAAAGGCAGAGATCTAGAGACGCATGAGCATGACTGTGCACAGAAGGGACTGCAGTGATTACTGAAGGACACTGAGACCCAGGGGCTGATGGGAAGCAACAGCTGTCTGCTCAGCCCTGAGACTCCACTCCATCCAGGCCTACCACAAAGGCTTTTGCAATCTTGCAAGTCCAGAGTCCAGCACAGAAGTTCTCCCGGTGTTGACACAGCTGATGCTCACAACCAATTGACTTGGAGGTCAATTCCCCCTAGTGATACCAACAATAATCAGGACTTAACTACAATAAGGCTATACACAAAGTCCACAAAGGGGTTCAACAAGAGAGTCCACCTCAGATAACTGGGGAATCAGAGCTACTGAGCCATATAGGACATGTAGCACACAAAGCTACTCTACCAATTCAGGGAAGCAGCCAAAATGTGGAGACAAAGGAACAGACAACAAAAGAAAGAAATAGAGGAAAACAAATGAAAGAATATAGAGTTCAAAATCATGATTATAAAGTTTTTCAAAAATTTCCTAGAAAAGATGGATAAATTTAACAAGACCAAAGAGGAGATGAAAAAGGACCAACTAGAAATTAAACATACCGTGACTTAAATAAAAAAACAATATACAGAGACCTAAGAGCAGACTAGAGGAATGCAAGAATCAAGTCAAAGATTCGAAATACAAAGAAGCAAAAAACACTCAACTGGAAAAGCAAAGAGAAAAAAATACAAAAATGTTAAGATAGTGTAAGGAGCCTCTGGGACAACTTCAGGCATACCAACATAAGAATTATGGGGGTGCCAGAAAAAGAGAGAGAGTAAGATACTGAAAACCTATTTAAAGAAATAATGACTGAAAACTACCCCCACCTGGTGAAAGATATAGACATACAAGTCCAAGAAGTGCACAAAACCTCAAACAAAAGGAATGCAAAGAGGACCACAGCAAGACACATCATTATTAAAATACCAAGAACAAAAGACAAAGAGAGAATATTAAAAGCAGCAAGAGAAAAAGGGTTAATTACCTACAAGGGAGCACCCATTTGATTGTCAGCTGATTTCTCAACAGAAACTATGCAGGCCAGACAGGAGTGGCAAGAAATATTCAAAGTGATGAACAGCAAGAACCTACAACCAAGATTACTCTATCCAGCAAATCTATCATTCAGAATTGAAGATCAGATAAAGAGCTTCTCAAATAAGAAAAAACTAAAGAAGTTCATCAGCACCAAATCAGTATTATATGAAATGCTGAAAGGTATTCTTTAAGAAGAGGAAGAAGAAGAAAAAGGTAAAGATAAAAATTATGAACAACAAATACATATCTATCAACAAGTGAATCTAAAAATCAAGTGAATTAAAAATCTGATGAACAGAATAAACTGGTGAATATAATAGAATCAGGAGCATAGAAAGGGAGTGGACTGACAATTCTCAGGGGGAAATGGGTGATGGGGGTGCAGGGAGAGACTGGACAATAATCATACACTATGGATAAGGACAATGCGGGGGGAGGTTAGCATAGAGAAAGGTGTGGGAGCTGGGTGGAGGGGAGCTATGGAGGGGAAGAGAAACAAATGTAATAATCTGAACAATAAAGATTTATTAAATTAAAAATGGGTATTGGATTTTGTCAAATGCTTTTTCTACATCAATTAATATGACTATGTGATTTATATCTCTCAATTTGTTTGTTATGTTTAACACTTACTTATTTGCAAATATTGTACCATCCTTGCATCCCATGGAATAAATCCTACTTTGTCGTGGTATATGATCTTTCTGATGTACTGCTGGATCCGATTTGCTAGAATTTTTTGAGGATTTTGGCATCTATGTTCATGAGGGTTATTGGCCTATAATTCTCTTTCATTGTGTTTTCTTTATCTGGTTTTGGTATTAGGGTGATGCTGGCTTCATAGAATGAGCTTGGAAATATATCTTCCTCTTGAATTTTTTGGAATAATCTGAGGAGAATAGGTTTTAGTTCTTCCTTGAATGTTTGTTCAAACTCCCCTGTGAAGCTGTCTGGCTCTGAGCTTTTTTTTTTTTTTTTTTTTTTGGAAGCATTTTG
>PVJN01035535.1:0-22053 GCA_004026805.1 Lasiurus borealis | reverse complement strand
GGGAGAGGAGGAGGAAGAAGAGAAGTAGGAAGAGGAGGAGGAAGAAGAGAAGTAGGAAGAGGAGGAGGAGGAGGAGGAGATTCTAAATATCTGCTATTTAGAATCTAGTGGAGACACAGAAAGAAAGACTGAATGAGGCTCCAAAGCCAATACACTAAAGCTCCCGTCCTCAGCCCAATGGATGCACCAAAGTAAAGGTCTCTGCAGAAACCGGTGTGGCTCAGTGGATAGAGCGTCGGCCTGCGGACTGAAAGGTCCCAGGTTCAATTCCGGTCAAGGGCATGGACCTTGGTTGCGGGCACATCCCCAGTAGGGGGCGTGCAGGGAGGCAGCTGATGGATGTTTCTCTCTCTCTCATTGATGTTTCTAGCTCTCTATCCCTCTCCCTTCCTCTCTGTAGAAAATCAATAACATATAACATATATTAAAAAAAAAAAAAAAAAAAAAGTTTCTGAGCTCACCACAGACCAGAGGCAAGAATTAGCAAGAGGAAAAATGCCAGAGACAGACAGACGGACGGTAGCAGGAAGACACAGAGACCCCCCCACAAACCGCGTGTCAGGGCCACGGGGAGAAGACTCCACCGGCAGCGACGAGGCACTGACGGGCAGCAGGACAGGAAGCCCCCAAAGCCTGTCATCCCCCCACGAGGCCTCCAGGGAGGGTGTGGACACCATGAAGCACCGGGAGTGTCACAGATACCCCCGTGGAAGTGGGGCCGAGGAGGCGGGGCCTAAGAGTGCTCTAGACCAGTGGTTCTACACCTCCCTAAGGCCACGACCCTTGCATACAGTTCCTCATGGGGTGGTGACCCCCAACCATGAAATGTTGCTCCTGTGATGCCTCGTGATGTAAATATCTGCATTCTCTGAGGGTCTTAGGCGACTCCTGTGAAAGGGTCGTTTGACCCCAAAGGGGTCGCGACCCACAGGCTGAGAACCGCTGTTCTAGACCATCGGGTTTTGTAGGGAACCTCGCTTCCCAAGGACACAGCCACGGGGTGCCCTCTCTCTCTGGAGGCCTGGGGGTCTCACAGGGGGACGGGACGTAAGTGCGCACCGTTGTCCGAAGCCAGGAAGGTGGCGTTGTAGATGTTGTTCTTCACGTGCGCCGACTCTCGGTCCAGCACGGCGATCGTGGTTATCTGCCCGCTCACGGGATCGATCCGCAGCCAGTTGGCGGGGTCGGATAATTTCGTGTATCTGCCAAAGGAAAGGGCAAAAGATTTCATTTTTGTGTACATGAAACTTGGGGAAAAAAAACAGATTTTACTGGGTTAGTTCCAAATGCAACCAGCTAATCATCTTGCATGTCAGCAGGTGATGGTTGGCATAGGAGGTATAGTGGTACCTCGAGATAGGATTTTAATTCGTTCTGTAACCTTGAGGGGTGGGAAACTGAGACGCTCCAGTCGAGGTAAACTGGTGGGTCGTGTGCAGCTGGCCCATCCGCACGATGACTCCTATCTCAACTGTTGCTCGTATTTCAAAGCAAAAATCGCTTGCTCGATGGCTCGTATCTCAAAAATCTCGTATGTTAGGGCACTCGTATCTCGAGGTACCACTGTATTTCCAGGACAGTGGCTCTGCAGAACCGGAAAGGCTGCCTACAGGCAGGCACGCCGGAAATAGCAGGTGTGGGTGTCTGAGCGGAAAGACGAGGAGTGCGGTGGTCTCTCTGCTGCGGGCTCTGGTGAGTTGGATGACCGAATTTTCACCTCCTGCCTGGCTCAGTGGCTAGCATTGGTGCAGACACCCTAGCTCACATATACCTTCCATGTAAGCGGCGGCCCTCATGTACAGGACTCGGGAGACATGAGAAGCTGAATCTTGTCTCAGAGAATACTTCTAAAATGTTTTGCATCATGGGAGAGATGAATGAGGTCATAGTGGAAGGGCCCATAATCCCAACTCTCGTGGGATCTCCCACAAGGAGGCCTCAGAACGATACTCTTCAAAGAAAGGGCCTCAGCCAAAGTCTGCAGGAAGCAGACCTGAGCATCTTAAAGTCCTTCTTTTTTTAGAGGGGCGTGTGGGGTAGGGAGGAGTTTCTGAAGCTCAGATGACCAATACACAGATTGCAAACATTATCCTACATGTGCAGATATAAAAAGTTGTAGGATTCAATACAGCAATGGCTAACTATGGATGCTGATTTTTAATGTACAGCGAGATGGAGACAATAGCAGCAGTTCAACCAGAAGGTAAGTAAAGTGAGAGCTGATTTTAAAAGTTATCATCGCCAGCAATGAACAGCCTTGTGGGGTGTGCTCTGCCCAAGGAAGGAAGGGCGCATCTCATGTTGCTGAGGTTGGAAGTCTCTACAGACATACAGTGTAAGTCCTGTAAATACTGTGCAGGTGAAGGATGAAAAAAATGAGCTTTTTCATCCTGGTTTTGCACGAGTCTCCTCCCTGACATACGGAGAAGAGACACATGTCATGAGCCTCTGAGTGTCACCCATCTCTTACAGAAGCAGCTCTTTGTGATGTTGGTTTGAAAGCACCAGATAAACTAGAGGCCCGGTGCACGAAATTCATGCAAGGGGCTTGGCCTTGAAGCCCCAGCTTCATCTGGAAGGTTGGAAGGTCATCCAGAAAGGCGTCCAGAAGGTCATTTGGCTGTCCGGTCTAATTAGCATATTATGAGTTTATTATTATATACTAGAGACCCGGTGCATGAAATTTATGCACAAGAGGGTGTGTGTGTGTGTGTGTGTGTGTGTGTGTGTGTGTGTGTCTCAGCCCAGTCTGCACCCTCTCCAATCTGGGACCCCTTGAGGGATGTCCAATTCAAAATCCCAACCGCTTGCCTGCCTGCCTACCTGATTGCCCTTAAGCACTTCAGCCTGCCATCCTGATCACCCCCTAACCACTCTCCTGCCAGCCTGTTCAATGCCTAACTGCTCCCCTGCCACCCAACTTCCCCTAACTGCTCTCCCCTGCAGGCCTGGTTGACACCCAACTGCCCTCCCCTGCTGGCATGATCCCCCCTCAACTGCCCTCCCCCGCCGGCCATCTTGTGGTGGCCATCTTTGACCACACGGGGACATCCAATTTGTGTGTTGGAGTGATGGTCAATTTGCATATCGCCTCTTTATGATATAGGGTATTTAAAAAAGGGAAGGAGCCAGAGCACATTTTCTTCCAATAAGACTGGAGTTGATCCATTCTTATCTCTCCGATGAGCTCCATTCATCGATCTACCAAGCAAACTTCATCAGAGAATTGACAATACTCTCGTACTAAGTAGCTTTGGTTCCAATGGAAATCCCTTTCACGCGCAGCCTGGGACATGCCGGAAACGGTGAGAACAGCACCAATGGCATCTGGTACCTGATACTCTGCTGCATGTATCGATCCGGGTCCTGAGCGGTGAACGTGGTCAGCATGGTCCCGGCGTGAAGGCCTTCCTCCTGGCGGATGATCTTGGGGTTGGGGACGAAATACGGGTTTTCGTTCACGTCGATGACGGTCACGGACACGGTGGCCGTCGACTGTGGTGGGTGCTGGATGCCCTTGGCTAATGGCACCTGATTCTCCGCGGCAACCGTGAGCACAAACATCCTGTTTGTTTCAAAGTCGATGGGCTGGGGCGGGAGAAAAAGGGAAACCATGGTTTGGTGGGAAAATAATAAATTCATTCTGCAGTTCATCCTTCTACCAACACCTTCTCCAAACCATTCCCTTTTTCCTTCGCTCTGCCACAGCTGCTTCCAGATTTCTGGAAGACACGCATTGGCATGGCCAGCAATGGAAATGGCATTCACCCTTTAGCTGAGATGTTTATAAATCTTGGGTGCTTCAGAGATTTATGGCCACAAAATAGCACATATTCCTAGTGTAATGACTGCACGTGTTTAGCTACATCTAAAGTCTTGATTATTTTTGAAAACAGCGTGGTTGCTCAAAAAATACTCCATCAACAGGTCACCTGGGAGGGTCCGGGTTGTCCTCAAATTCACTGAAAAGGCTGTCTCTCTCTAGGGAGCTGTGCCCCATTTGTGATGAAGAAAAATCAACCACACCCAGAAAATGTTAATTTTTCATAAAGCTAAACTCGTTCCATTGGAAAGGTCAACCAATACTCTGATATATCAACATATACATTTTCCAGCCCATGCACATTTACACTTAAAAAAACAGTGCTGATAAGCAGAAAAGCGTTTTTCCTTTCTTACTTAGCAAACAAAAATCCTGGCTGTTTGCCAAAAGAATTGTGGGTATTTTCCCTGATCTGTAAGAACCCAGACCTCAGAACAGCACTCAGAGGAAGGCGATGCTCACATAACCCTCCGTGTAAATATTAGCTTCCGACGTTCCACGCACCCTCCTGTCCACAGGGAAGTCACCAGGAGCCCAGGGACCAGCTGACCTTTGACTCCTCACTCCCGCTGACCTCCTGCCCGTGGGGGCGCAGAGCGCGCGGGGCGGGGGCCACAGGGACAGGGCGTGGGGGGCTTTGTGCTCCTCTCAGAATGATCCAGAGCGAGGCTGGAGGGACACCTGCTTCTTCGCACAAACATACCCGCTTCTGAAGGTGGACCTCCTCCATCTCTTCACCCACTCACCACTTCCCTCACTCCCCACTCAGCTCCCCTTTCTCAATGGCCTTCCACAAGACGGCAGAGAAGCCAGCCACAGACAGAACTCTCCCCAGCGGATTCGGGAGCCGCGTGGAGGAGCAGCCACAGACGGTGGGCGTCCCCAGTGCCCGCCGGGGCGGTCCGGTGGCCCCCGAGTGGCCGTGGAGCCCGCGCCCACGCCCCCCGCCCGCTCACCTTCACCACGGTGACCAGGCCGTCGTTGCTGTTGGGGTCGGTGTGGATGGCGAAGCGGCCGGTGGGGTCGCCGCCGCTGATCCGGTACGCCGCGTTCCAGGACGGCGTGTGCGGCTGGTCCTTGTCCGTCACCGTCAGGTTGGCCACGATGACGTCCACCCGGTTCTCGGGGACCTCGCCGTAGAACTGCCGGGCAGGGGAGCCGGTGAGCGGGCGGCGGGCGGGCGGGCCCACAGGCCGGCCGGCTCCGCGGGCCACCACCCTCACCGGATGGGGGTTCTCCCCGCCCTCCACCCCCGATCTCTGCTATCCCCACTCGGCGTGGACATAGATGGCGATGCAGGCATCACCGCAGCGATGTCCGGCTTTAAACGTAATGGGATGTTAGCCGGCAGGCAGTGTTGTTTTCTGAGAGATGTCCCAGCTTCATGGATATTAAAATAAGCCTCAGCCGAAACCAGTGTTGCTCAGTGGATAGAGCGTTGGCATGAGGACTGAAAGGTCCCAGGTACAATTCCGGTTGGGACCATGTATCTTGGTTGCGAGCACATCCCCAGTGGGGGGCAAGCAGGAGGCGGCTGATGGATGTCTCTCTCTCTCATCAATGTTTCTAACTCTCTATCCCTCTCTCCCTTCCTCTCTGTAAAAATCAATAAAATATATTAAAAAAATAAAAAAATAAGCCTCCCCTAGGGGGATCGGGGATGACCAGGAGGGGGAGGGCAGGCTGGCTCTGAGGAACCGCTTTTCAGCCAGAGATGACCACTGTGTGCAGATGAAACCATCCATACCAGTCATGTCATCCATGTACCTGGACATACATGCATAAGTGCTGTTGTTGTCTAATATGTTTTATTGATTGTTTATCAGAGAGGCAGGGAGAGGGAGAGAGAGCAGAAACATCGATGAGAGAGAAACATCGATCAGCTGCCTCCTGCACACTCCCTACTGGGGATGTGCCAGCAACCAAGGTCCATGCCCTTGACCTTGAATTGAACCTGGGGCCCTTCAGTCCGCAGGCTGATGCTCTATCCACGGAGCCACACCGGTCAGAGCACATAAGTGTTGTTTTAACAGCACAGAGTTTTGGGAGAGCATGTCTTCGGGGCAGCACATTTTAACAACCCAACCAGCGGACATAGCAACCAAAAGAGAAGTTACTTGTATGCCTCCTGGGACCCTGGTTCAAGGGCAGGGAACGCTGGGGTCAGGAGCCAGCCTACCAGGAGGCCAGGCCAGTCCCGCCTCCACGAACACCCCTGTCCCTCAGGCCGCAGCCTCCCTCCCGGGTGCGCTCCGCGGGGGACTTACCGACATGGCCGTGAACTCAGGGGGGTTGTCGTTGACGTCGGTCACCGTGATGACGGCCGTGGCCGTGTTGGAGAGCCCGTAGGTGGGGCTGCCCTCCGTGTCGGTGGCCTGGATTATCAGCGTGTACTGGTGCACTTTCTGCAGGGAGACAGAGGTCACAGGCATAAACCGGCCCCCCGAAATGATCATTCACCCCGAGTCTCGGCACCGGGCTCCATGCTGGCGTCGGCTGTCCCTGGCCCAGGGCAGAGCGGGTCTGCAGAGACTAGACTGGGCATTTTCGTCTCTGCCTGTGGAAAGGTATTAAAGGCACAGCTCAGCGGACCCCCCTAGCAGGCTCTACCCTAAGTGCATGTGATCGAGCCCTTGGGTCCCTGAGTCTCATTTATTTTACCTCATGTGACTTTCTACCCCGGTTAGGGGACGAGAGACAATGGAGCATCTTGAGAGGGAGAAGAAAGCATATCTAACTCACAAAATATAGATGTTTTCCTTTTATTTATCACCTTTTTCTGTAGGTGGGATGGTTGAGTCAAGAAGTAGGCCTATCAACAAATCTGACACAGACTTAACTCCCCATTTAAATACAGTGGCACCTCGAGATACGAGTTTAATTCGTTCCGTCACCTTGAGGTGTGGAAAACGATGAGACGCTTGAGTTGCGGTAAACTGGTGGGTCATGTGCAGCCGGTGGATCTGCGCAATTACTCCTATCTCAGATGTTGCTCGTATTTCAAAGCAAAAATCGCTCGCTCGACGGCTCGTATCTCAAAGATCTCCAATGTTAGGGCACTCGTATCTCGAGGTACCACTGTAGCACCCTCCTCAACCGTGTCCAAAGCCAGTTCCTCAGCCCCCTTGCCAAAATGGGGTGTTTTCCACCTTCAGTGTTTGCCGAGCTGATGAATCAACAATGGAAACTCGTGTTGTTTAGCAAGCTGATCCTCTGCACACTCACACTCATTACCTGTGCTTACATGCTTGGGGGCGTGTTTTCTGATAGGTATCTAGTATAACAGAGTGGATGCAGTCTTTTCTGCGATTCCACTTCATACATGTTCTTCACAACCAGGGGGTGTCCCCCCAAAACGTAGACACCCACTCGGAACAATGATACAGGCCGTCACGTAACTGGTGAGGCATTAGGTTTACTCCAGCGATAATGCCTCACCACAGTGCTTAAGGCAAACTAAGACATTTCTCGATAACGTAACAATCATTCATTCAATGCAGTTCGTTCACTGAACAACGACGAAAATGAATTTCATTTCCGAAGCTGAGCCATCGGTGATTAAACAGGTTGCAGGTATTTCTGGGGACCACTATGCAGACAGAAGGGTGCTATTCTGAAAAAGCTTACGTTTCTATTCTTAGTCCTGGAACACAGTAGGGATTTCATATTCATATACAGTGGTACCTCGAGATACGAGTGCCCTGACATACGAGATTTTTTTAGATACGAGCGATTTTTGCTTTGAAATACGAGCAACATTTGAGATAGGAGTCATCACACGGATCGGCCGGCTGCACACGACCCACCAGTTTACCGCGAAGCGAGCGTCTCATCGTTTCCCACGCCTCAAGGTGACGGAACGAATTAAACTCGTATCTCGAGATACCGCTGTACTTGACGTACTGCTCTTCGGACAGAACACTCGTGGCGCCCAGAGAGCTCCAGTGGATATGACATTCCCATGCAGGTGCTTATTATTATCACAGGGGCGTCGCTGCCTTCAAATCCTGCTGCACCTTGTGGGGGACAGCCAGACCCCGCTGCACCGCCCGAGAGAGAGCACTCTGCCCGTCTGCGGCGTCTGGAGAACCAGCTGGCAGGCGTGTCTCAGGCAAACCTCACCCCAGCGCGTATCTCAGCTGCTGGGGAGCCTCTGGAGCCGGCGCCGGTGAAAATAGGTAAAAATATAGGCTGTTCCCATCCCTGTTAGGACATCTGGAGAACAGAGCTCACTTCTCAGGCCCAAATGGGCCGTCCCTGCCCCGTGCAGCCCTCCTGATGCTAAATGTAACCCCTGTCAGGAATGGTCCCTGGAGCTTGGCCAGGACAGACACACAGCCACTTCCCACTCAGCTGTGAGGGGAAGGCCAGCCCACGGCCCACACGCGGCTCCAGGTCTCTGTGTACCCAGCGCCAGGCTCTCACCGTTTTCCGCTGCAGGTGTTTCTGGCCTCCTAACACCTGAAACCTCACACTTCTTTAAAGTAAGAAAAGAAGGAAAGGGACAGTGCTGGCTGAGCCACTTTAAGTTCGAACCCGTAACGCTTTCCCTAACGCTGATGCCAAGCGAGGACTCCTGCTCCCAACCAGGAGTGCCCTTCCGAAAGCAGTGGAAACGGAGTTTGTGATTGAAATCCCATTTGTTGGCTCTGTTTGCGGAAACTGATGAATATTCAAAAAAAATTTTTTTTTCTTAATGGAGCTTTTATTTTTTAAAAAGAGAAGATAAAAAACCAACCCAAGCCAAAACCGGTTTGGCTCAGTGGATAGAGCGTCGGCCTGCGGACTGAAGGGTCCTAGGTTTAATTCCGGTCAAGGGCCTGTATCCTGGTGGCGGGCACATCCTCTGTAGGAGGCAGCTGATCGATGTCTCTCTCTCATCCATGTTTCTAATTCTCTATCCCTCTCCCTTCCTCTGTAAAGAATAAAAAAAAAAAAAAAAGCCGACCTAGACATTATATGGAGACAGAGTTCTTTGTTAACGTCTGCTCTGCAAACATCTTTAAAATCACACAGGCGCAGTCTCTGCAATTATCCGAGGAGCTGAAACAAGGGGCTCACCAGCTCAGGCCGGGAATTTCCTGTGGCTTCCAGCGGGTCGGGGAGCCTCTGAGTGACAGAAGAACGCTGTCCTTTCTGAAATGCGGAGTCTCTTCCGATCTAGAAATGGCTTGGCGAACAATGTCCCCCTCCCATCCCCCACCCCCGTTTCCAGAGGGCGGGTCGGCAAAAGGCTCTCTCCTTCTGGAAGGAAGGCACCACCCTGTGTGTTCTTGGGAACACTAGATATACAGAAGGACCCCATTGTAGAAGGATTTACATTTAAATTTTATATATATATATTTATATATACACATACATACATATATATACACATATACACACACACACACACACACACACACACACAGTGGTACCTCGAGATACGAGTGCCCTAACATACGAGATTTTTGAGAAACGAGCCGTCAAGCGAGCGATTTTTGCTTTGAAATACGAGCAACAGTTGAGATAGGAGTCATCGTGCGGATCGGCCGGCTGCACACGACCCACCAGTTTACCGCGACTCGAGTGTCTCCTAGTTTCCCACACCTCAAGGTTATGGAAAGAATTAAACTCGTATCTCCAGGTACCACTGTATATATATTATTGATCTTTCACAGAGAGGAAGGGAGAGGAATAGAAAGCTAGAAGCATCGATGAGAGAGAGAGAGAGAGACATCCATCAGCCGCCACCACGGTCCATGCCCTTGACTGGAATCAAACCTGGGACCCTTCAATCCGCAGGCTGACGCTCTATATCCACTGAGCCACACCAGGTTCGGCAAAGGATTCACATTTATATGCTTAGACACCCAGGCTGTTACGAGCACCTGGTCCGACTCAGTGGCTGGGCGTCTGGCCCTGTCTGCCTGGCATTACATGCCGAAGGCTCTGACCTCCCACCCTCAGAGCCCCCCTCTGACCAGGGGACTCGGCTTAGAAATAGAATGCTTCCTGGGCGTGAAGTGAAATAAGCCAGCCAGAGAGGGACGTGTATCCCATGACCTCACCTCGGTGGAATCTCGGGAGCCAGATACCCTGCCAAACGGAGCAGACGCAGAGACAGGGGAGCGGGGAACAGCCTGTCCAGGCTCAGAGGTGGGCGGGCGAGATGATTAACCACAGAACTTATCCACAATAATAAAAGCGGAACATGTGCTAATTAGACAGGGCATCCTTCCAGACAAAGCCGGGCGGTGAGGGAACCCCAGGTCCCGGTGCCAGAGAGAAGCCGGTGCCGGCAGCTGGGGAGGGACATCTATTCCTGCACAAATTTTGTGCACCGGGCCTCTAGCGTGCGAACGTGCAGAAGACGTGGACACAGGCCAGAGTGTGGTGCTGAAGGCCTGGCAGGGAGTGGGAGCGGGGAGTGGGGGCTCAATGGTGAGGAGAAAGGAGCATCTGGAACACTTTTACCAATAAAGATGAATTTATTTACTATTTAAATATATTTTATTGATTTTTTACAGAGAGGAAGGGAGAGGGATAGAGAGTTAGAAACATCGATGAGAGAGAGACATCCATCAGCCACCTCCTGCACGCCCCCCCACTGGGGATGTGCCCGCAACCAAGGTACATGCCCTTGACCGGAATGGAACCTGGGACCCTTCAGTCCGCAGGCCAATGCTCCATCCACTGAGCCACACCGGTCTCGGCAACAATAAAGATAAATTAAAAAACAAAACAAAAAAAAAACACTTCCTCCCTTCCCATTCCCGAAGGGATGAACTCACCCACCTGCACCCATCCCTTTTTTTTTTTAATATATTTTATTGATTTTTCACAGGGAGGAAGGGAGAGGGACAGAGAGCTAGAAACATCGATGAGAGAGAGACATCCATCAGCTGCCTCCTGCACGCCCCCCCAAAGGGGATATGCCCGCAACCAAGATACATGCCCTTGACCGGAATCGAATGCGGGACCTTTCAGCCCACAGGCCGATACTCCATCCACTGAGCCACACTAGTTTCGGCAGGAAGAAAGGGCATGTTCAAGGTCAGGAGGTGCAAGGCACCCCTGGGGGAAGAGAGCCCAGGAAGAGAAACACGGAGGTGTGCAGAGCACGGTGGGCTGGGGGCTGTCCCCATGAGTGACCATCTGCAATGAACCAAGCTATCCATCCATCCCTCCAGGACATCCCAAAACCGCCGACTGCCCTGCCTCTCCAACAAAACCCAAGGCACAAGAGTGTTTCCCTCCACTTATAACTCGAAAGGCTGGTCCGGAGAACGAAGGCAGCCACCAGGGTTCGCACCTGTTTCATAAACCAACCTCAGAGGCTGGGGGTCAGTGTGAACCCGGAGATACGATCCTCTGTCCTGCACCAGGCTCTCCACACGGGCGGCCAAAGTCGTCCCACGCATGCTATTCGTAGCCTCTTGACCATGTGAATGCTCATCCTTCTCTTAACTGACTACACCCATGATCTGGGCGTGGCTTTTCATTTAATTCCTCACACAAAAACAACAATCATAAGGCCAAACCAAGACAATGCCAATGATGTTAGAAATCAGATGCCAGAGGTATCCAATTCCACTGGTTCAAAACAAATGCTAACCACCAGAGGCATCTACCATATTTTCCGGCGTATAAGACAGCTTTTTAACCCAGGACAATCTTCCCAAAAGTCGGGAGTCATCTTTTTTTTTTTTGTGAAGTGTTCCTTGTATGAATATATCACGACTTATTATCACGTCTTATAGGATGAGTATATCCCAAACTCTATATTTTAACTGGAAAAGTTGGGGGTTGTCTTGTACACCCAGTGGTCTTATACGCCGGAAAACACGGAAAATAACGTAGTCGGTTATCACACCAACTATTACACATACTGAGCATGACAGACGAGCAAGGGCTTCTCTTGTGCACAGCTCTCCTCTAACCAGTTTGAAGTTGTGCAGAAAATGGTACCAGAGCTTTCTAGGCGGAAATACACCACGAGTAACACTGTGGATGGACTGTTACCTGGAGGGAAACGGCACCTTTAAGGGTAAACACACATGGAAAGAGAGCTGCGGGTGGCTTACTTCTCGGTCGAGCCCGGCCGCCACGGTGATGATGTCCCCCGTCTCGTTGTTGATGGTGAACATGTTGGGCGAGGGGGTGCTGGGCGCCTGGGACAGGATGCGGTACCGCAGCATGCCGTTCTGGGTGTTGGGGTCGTCGGCGTCGATGGCCGTGACCGTCATCACGTACGTTCCTGGACACAGCACATGGGGAGAGTGAGCGCTCGCCCTTCCTTTCAGCGTCTCCCCAAAAGCAGACCCAGGTGCCCCTGCGTTCCATCTCAAGGCTGCTTTTCTGAAGCAAGCACCTGATCACACAGACTTGGTTAAAAACGCTACTAACGCCGAAACCGGTGCGGCTCAGGGGATAGAGCGTCGGCCTGCGGACTGGAAGGTCCCGGGTTTGATTCTGGTCAAGGGCATGTGCCTTGGTTGCGGGCAACATCCCCAGTGGGGAGCGTGCAGGAGACAGCTGATTGATGTCTCTCTCCCATCGATGTTTCTAGCTCTCTATCCCTCTCCTTTCCTCTCTGTAAAAAAATGAATAAAATATATTAAAAAAAACACTACTAATAAGAAGAGTACTCACTTCATTTTTTAATTATTTTTTAATACTTTTATTGATTTCAGAGAGGAAGGGAGGGAGAAGCAGAGAGAGCTAGAGACATCCATGATGAGAGAGAATCATGGATCGGCTGCCTCCTACACTCTCCCTACTGGGGATCGAGCCACAACCCGGGCTGTGCCCCGACCAGGAATCCAACTGTGACCTCCTGGTTCATAGGTCGATGCTCAACCACGGAGCCACGCCGGCCGGACCACAAGAGTACACACTTTAAAAAACAGACACCGTGGCCTCATTCCTGGAAAGGAAAATTATAAAACAGTTGTCCCATTGGGAATGACCTGCGGAGCGAGCCTCCCGTGGCCTTGGCCGAATGACCAGCACTCCGCCGGCCTGGCCACCGAGGACCCTCCATGGACCCTCCGTGGTTCCTGCTTTGGCGCTTTGGCGCACTGCACAGGCATCGTGTGCACGCTTTCCTGGAGGTTAAAGGAACGCCGCGACCCCCTCCAGGGACGCCCATTTATTAGACGTTCCAAAGGGAAGTCTCCAGAGCACTGGGGTCAAATGAGTTCATGACCGCTGGACACACGGCGACATGTCAGTGGAGAGAGAAACTGGCTCCTCAGGGCCGTCTCCCCGTGCCAAGGCCGCTCCCAGCACACGGCACATGCTCTGCACACACGGGCTGAATGACTGGCTGACGGAATGAATGAATAAACCGCTAAAAGCAAAATTACGCTCCAGGATCCTGAACGAAGATATTGATTGCCATGCAAATTAACGCCAGATTCATGATGTCATGCGTGCCTGCCTAGAGGGGATGTTTTCGAAGGTAACAAAACCACCACAGGAAATACGCTCGCAAAACGTCTCCACTTCTCACCATCACGGCTGAAGTCTTTCATTTGTGGTCGGGGTGATGGGTTATGGTCAAATGCATAATAAATAGAAAAGAAAAAAAAAAACATCCCCAGGCAAACAAAGCCCCGTGCTCGTTACCTGAGGCTATGCAGAGCAGCTGGGTGCAGTGCGGACACCTGCCCACGCTTTGGCTTATGCCTGTATTTTCCTAAAACGGAGACTGGTGTGCGATGGGACTCAGCTGCCACCGAAGGCTGCCCTTCCTGCAGGCCCCTCCCTGCCCCCACTCCCACCTCCACTTCTGCTCTGAGGGTGCAGACAAGTGAGAAAAAATACCCGTGCAGAGCGTCTGTGGTTAGATCTGTGTGCTGGGAGCTGCACACACCGGCACAGAGGACCGCGGTCACAGCACCGTTTCCAACGCGGAGGCATTTTAAATGGGGAAGAAAGACCAACGCACAGTCACACAGCGAAGGGAATCTCTGCAAACACCGAGGCTGGCCACACATTATCTCCTTTCCCAGCGCATCCGCTCTCCTGCGCACATTAAGAGGCCTTCCCGGGCCGAAAGCGGTGTGGCTCAGTGGATAGAGCGTCGGCCTGCTGGAAACCGATCACTGTCTCACTAATAGAAAGTGTGGACAAGGAACCCGGGAGGCTGGTCAACCTTGAGGCTCTGAAAGGTCAGGGCCAGCCACGCCCTGTCTAATGGAGACCTTGGTCTCTGAAGCAACTTCCCCACCAAATCGTCATGTAGATCCTTGCTGATAAGACAATCTGCCTGTGACCGGAATGGCCTGCCTCAGGGCAGTGGGTGTCTCCCAAACCGGAATAAAAGGGATGGCCAGGCCAGAGCAAAGCTGAGTCCTCTCTTGGGCCTCCGCCTGGCTCCCATGTCCCACATGAATGCTTTTCTAGCCTCTCTTTTCATTGGCGTGCGGCCTCCTCCAGAACCCGAACCCCGAACCGGAACCCCGAACCACGCGGGACGTGAGAGGGGCTCACACACCTCCTGTGGATTTGACGCCATAAACCCCAGTCTACTCCACCAAAGGTGGGACAATCAGGGTGCAAAAAATAGAATGACATTTTCCCCTTTGCTCTCTCCCACCAGGTTTCCCCTCCTCGAAGCTACCTCCCTTTCCCCCCAAAACAGCGGTTCTCAACCTGTAGGTCGAGAACAGCTAGCAGGGTCTCCTAAGACCATCGGAAAACACAGATATGTACATTAAGAATCATAACAGGAACAAATGACAGCAATGACGTAGCGACAAAAATAATGTTAAGGGTGGGGGTTACCAGCACATAAAGAACTGTATTAAAGGGTCCCGCCATTAGGAAGGTTGAGAACCACTGCCCCAAAAGCGTGAGGGAGGAAAGAAATTGCTGCTCCACGGCCCCCAGGCCCTCCCTTGCCCGCAGCGGCCTCCCACTGACCCCGCACCCCGCCGCACACTCACCCGGCTTGGAGCCCTCGGGCACGGTGCCGTTCCAGACCTGGTGCAGGAACTCCGGGCGGTTGTCGTTCATGTCGATGACGTTGATGACGATGTCGATGGGGTTCTCCACCTGGTTGCCGTTGATGTCCACCGCGTGCGCCCGCAGCTGCAAGAACCGTCAGAGCGCGGGCTGCTGGGCGGGCTGGCGTGGCCAGTGAGGAGACGGCACCCGCCCTCGCCACATGGCCCGCCCGCACCCAGGCGCCGGCCAGCAGGGGGACAGAAGCCACTCTTCCTGCGACATCTGTCCGAGGAACTCCACCCCGTCCGCACGGATATACAGCGGTGCCTCGAGATACGAGTGCTCTAACATACGAGATTTTTGAGATACCAGCCGTCGAGCGAGCGATTTTTGCTTTGAAATACGAGCAACAGTTGGGATAGGAGTCATCGCGGATCGGCCGGCTACACACGACCCACCCGTTTACCGCGACTCGAGCGTCTCCTAGTTTCCCACGCCTCAAGGCTACGGAATGAATTAAACTCATATCTCGAGGCACCACTGTAGTGGCCCCAGCCCCCAGGGACTCTCCACCAGGCCCTGTGCCCACCCCCCCCTCCCCGTTTTATGGGTGTGCCTCGTTTAATCCGAATACCAACGCCGGAGGCAGAAGTGCCAGCACTGAAAAGGGGAAGATGGAGCCCCAGAAAGCCGGGCCATTCTGCTGGGTGTGCCCTGGCAGAGCCCGAATTCAAGGCCAGGACCATCCCGCAACCAAATCCCTTTGCCAAGTCCGTCCTGGTGACTCAGGGTCCACAAAAGCACCCCTGTCCCAGAGCACTCACACAGGCCGGGGGGGCAGGGGCGCACCAGGGAGAATGAGTGAGCGAAGGGAATTTTCTCACCAGGTCTGGTCTCTCTGCCTGCCAAAGGCACTCAGGAACCGTACGAGTGCATGGTGACATAAGACCTTTATTCTTTTCTCAAGCCAAAGTTCTCAACTTTGTAAGTATTCTAGAAATTTCTTTTTTTCTTTTTAGACAAACAGAATCACGCGGCTACCCTTGGAAGACTATCATCGACATCTTTTCCTCCGGCACAGAGACCCGTTTCATGCTTTGCGCCCGCCCCGGCCTTCCACGGAGCTGTGTATTTTTAACGGGATGTCCCCACCAGTGGTTCTCCACCTTCCTAAGGCTGCGACCCTTTAATGCAGCTCCTCATGTGGTGGTGACCCCCAACCATAAAATTATTTTCGTTGCTACTTCACCACTGTCATGTTGCTACTGTGATGAATCATCATGTAAATATCTGTGTTTTCTGATGGTCTTAGGCTCTACAGCAGCGGTTCTCAACTTGTGGGTCGCGACCCACAGGTTGAAAACTGCTAGCCAGGTCGCCTAAGACCATCGGAAAAAAGGTATTTACATGACGATTCATTAACAGTAGCAAAATGACAGCTATGAAGTAGCAATGAAAATAATTTTATGGTTGGGGTCACCACAACATGAGGAACTGTCTTAAAAGGTCACAGCATTAAAAAAGGTTGAGAACCACTGGTCCCCACGATGCTCCCATCAAGGATGGTGCAGGCAGCTGCCTTCTGTGGCCCGTGCTTTACCAAGTTCAAGCACCACCAGCGTTACCCTTTCTGATGGAGAGGTTACTTACTACACACAACAAATAGCCGCCCATAGGTGTTAAAGTTATTTACAGTCACTCAACAAAATAATTTGGAGCAATCAAATTTAGTATCTATTTTTTAAAATTTATTTTTTATTTTATTCATTTTTTTTATATTGACAAATTTATTATTTAAATCAGGCAGGTCAAACTCACAGCTGGAGAGCCTGGTACAAGTTTGACATGCTTGATTTAAGTAAGTAATTTTTAAAAATGTATATTTTCATTGATTTCAAAGAGGACGGGGGGGGGGGGAGAGGGAGAAATATCAATGATGAGAAAGAATCACCGATCAGCTGCCTCCTGAACAGCCCCTACTGGGGATCGAGCCCGCAACCCAAACATGTGGTGCCCTTGACCAGAATTGAACTTGGGACCTTTCAGCCTGTAGGCAGATGCTCTATCCACTGAGCAACACCAGCCAGGGCAAATAATTTTTACTGTCATGAAAAAATGTTAAATCTTATGATAGCGAAATGGCAAAGGCTAGTTTGAGAGAATGATTCTCATTTCAAAGGAAAACATTTATGAATTTATCCACATCTTACGGTATATGGCATCCATGTTTAAAATAACCGTTATTTTTACAAACTAGAATTGCACATTGTTTTCACTTTCTTATTAATACTGGATTATTAGAAACATTTTATTCCTGTGCTATTTGAAATGTTTCTGGAACAGGCACGCATTCCTCTAAAAAAAGTAATTTCGTAAAAAGCTTTAGCTGTTCATGTGGAAATTAAGGAAGTAATGAAGATCCATTTAGGTTTCTATATTTAAATTCATGAAAAAATTGGTGAAATCTTGTTCCAGGAAAATGTACAAGTATGACCAGAAAAACAAAACAAAACAGGAGACAGAAACAAACTTCCTGGAATTGACATTTTTAATAAATATTAGGTAATTCTTGCATCTTAAAATAGTCAACCCAGTGTTATTTCTAAGGTGGGAAAATTGGTGTCAAACACAGAAAGGGTGGGGCAAAAGTAGGTCAACAGTAGCAGTGTGTATGGGAAATAACCCAATAATAAATAGTCATAACACAAGAATAAGTTATGTGCTGTGTGTACTCACGACTGTACGCCTTCCTTTGCCCCACCCTGCATGCATTTAAAAACATGAACATATCACTATACATAGAAGGTGGTTGCCACTTAATAAGGAAATAAAAACACAGGACAATAAAGAACAAAAATTAACCTAAGAAACGTCATCAGTTATGGTATCTAAGAAAAGATTGCCCTTGCTGAAACCGGTGTGGCCCAGTGGATAGAGCGTCGGCCTGCAGACTGAAGGGTCCCAGGTTCCATTCTGGTCAAGGGTATGTATTTGGTGGTGGGCACATCCCCAGTAGGGGGTGTGCAGGAGGCAGCTGATCGATGTTTCTCTCTCATCGATGTTTCTAACTCTCTATCCCACTCCCTCTCTGTAAAAAAATCAATAAAACATATTAATAAAAAAAAAGAGACTGCCCATCTCGGCCGGCTGCTGAGACCGGTGCCAGCCGGCTCTGAGGAAAGGAGAGATGTCCCTCCCAGGAGTACGAACATGGCCACCTTCCTGGAGGGAACTCCGCCAGCCAAGGACGGGACGAAAGCGCGCCATCCACGTGCTAGGTCTCTGCCTCGCGGTAATCACAGTGCCAGCAGGATTGGAGCATGTGCCAAGCATGGATGTCTGCAGCAGAAACTGCCTTAACATCGCAGCCTGTACATTCAGGGAGTTCTCTCCAGCTACTAAAAACGTTGAGCTCCTCAGCATTTCCCCAGCACTGCGTGGACCCTGTGGGTAGAAGGCCTTGGCATCACCGAGCACAGGGCAATGCAATTTGGGGCCATTTCACTCTCATCTCCGCCCCGTTCGCTTTGGGACCAGGAGCGTCCATCCGCTCCGTACAGGCAGCACCAGGTGCAAGTCAACGGGAAAGGCGCCAAGCGCGTTCCCCATCTCTGAACTCCAGAAGCAAAGCTCTAAGACGGACAGAAACACGGCCGGTGGGGCTCCGTGGCTGAGTGTGGACCTCTGAACCCGGAGGTCACAGTTCGATCCCCCGTCAGGCAGCGGTTCTCAACCTGTGGGCCGCGACCCCTTTGGGGGTCGAACGACCCTTTCACAGGGGTCGCCTAAGACAATCGGAAAATGCAGATATTTACATCACGATGCATCACAGTGGCAACATGTCATGGTTGGGGGTCACCACCCCACGAGGAGCTGGATGCCAGGGTCGCGGCCTTAGGAGGTTGAGAACCACTGCCGTCAGGGCACAGGCCCACACTGTGGGCTCATCCCCAGTATGTGGGGCGCGCAGGAGGCAGCTGGTCAGAGATTCTCTCTCACCATGGCTGTTTCTCTCTCTCCCTCCTTTTCCATCCCTCACTGACATCCATACAAATACAGTGGCACCTCGAGATATGAGTGCCCTAACATACGAGATTTTTTTGAGAGACGAGCCGTCCAGCGAGCGATTTTTGCTTTGAAATACGAGCAACAGTTGAGATAGGAGTCATTGCGCGGATTGGCCGGCTGCACACGACCCACCAGTTGACCGCAACTCGAGCGTCTCATAGTTTCCCACGCCTCAAGGTTACGGAACGAATTAAACTTGTATCTCCAGGTACCACTGTGAATATTTTTAAGTGACACGCTCAGTGCAGCCAGGCTCGGCACACAGAGAAGCTGGCGTGCGCGGTCCCCGGTGGCAGAAAAGAGCTTACGTGGAAGCGTGCGATCTGCTCGCGGTCCAGGGGCTTGGTCACGGACAGCTGCCCCGAGATGGGGTTGATGATGAAGATGCCGGTCGGCGGCTGGTCGGCGCCGGGCCCGGTGACGCTGTAGCGCAGGGAGAGGTTCTTATCTCGGTCCGAGCGGATCTGCGGGCCGAGGAGAGGCCAGGTGAGCGCGTTCCCCGGGACACCGCCTGCCAGGCCTCTGCCCTTTGGCAGGGACAAACCTCCACCCCTGCCTGCCACCCCCTCTCTGCCCCCCGAAAACCAGGGAGGGCTCCCAGGCCTGGCCCTGGCCCTGCTCTCCCAGCCACAGGCTTCACCGGAGAGGTGCCCTCCGCCCCGCCAGCCGGGGGCGCTGCTAACACGGGACATACCCGCCCGGGCAGCACGGAGGGGCGTGGGCTCTGAAGGGGGACCGGACACTCCCCTGGGAACCTGGAGGGCAGAATGTCCCCCAAACGACACCTGGATGGGCAACCGGGGTTGAGTGGGCATCCAGGAGGGTAACAAGTCAGAGTGTACCGAGACCGGTGTTGCTCAGTGGATAGAGTGTCGTCGGCCTGCGGACTGAGGGGTCCTGGGTTCGATTCCGGTCAAGGGCATGTACCTGGGTGGCAGGCACATCCCCAGTGGGGGGCGTGCAGGAGGCGGCTGATCAATGTCTCTCTCTCTCATTGATGTTTCTAACTTTCTATCCCTCTCCCTTCCTCACTGTAAAAAATCAATAAAATGTATTTTTTTTAAAAAAAGCAGAAACCGGTGTGGCTCAGTGGATAGAGCGTCGGCCTGCAGACTGAAAGGTCCCAAGTTCGATTCCAGTCAAGGGCATGTATCCTGGTGGCGGGCACATCCCCAGTAGGGAGTGTGCAGGAGGTGACTAATCGATGTTTTTCTCTCATGGATGTTTCTAACTTTCTATCCCTCTCTCTCTCTGTAAAAAAAAAAAACAATAAAATGTATTTAAAAATATATAAAATAAATAAAAAACAAAAATAAAACACACAGCTCTTCGGAAGGACGAGCTGGCATGCTATATCCATCATCCCTCCTCAGAAGCACGTATGTCCTCCTGGATGCAAATGCCAGGATTGCCTCTCATTTCCCTCTGGCAATCCGCAAAGGCTCGCTGATTTGGCTAAACACCCCGGGCTGCCTGTCCCTCGCTGCCCCCTCCGTTGATGGCATGCATTTAGAGCAAAAAAACAAAAACAACAAAAAAAAACAGACTCCTGGGACGCGAAGCCTGTGTTTCTTCGCGGCCCCCGGGATTCTGCTAATGGCATCGGAGGTCACTTCTCCTCTCTGAGAACCCCTGCAGTGCACTTAGAGCCGGCCGCGTTTTTAGCACCGACTGCCCCTTTCCTCTCCCCGTGGCCCCAGCGCTCCCGGCAGGGGGCACAGGCCGGGGCGGAGCGGGCGGCTGTCAGGGACGTGGAGTGCGTGTGGCGCGTGGCAGAGCGGTGATGGCTGTGGATGGATGGGGTCGGAGTCGGGGCTTCTGTCTGCACCCATGAACACACTTCACACTCCACGGGCCTCCCCCCACAAATAACCCTCCGAGAGGCCAGGCAAAAGGAGGAGAGCCTCCATACAATGCCAGGCATCGCATCTACAGAAAGTGTTTTTAGCTCCAGCCGGTGTGGCTCGGTGGGTAGAGCGTCGGCCTGTGGCCCGGAGGGTCCCAGGTTCCATTCCGGTCAAGGGCACACGTGCGGATTGGGGGCTCCATCCTCAGTAGGGGGCGTGCGGGAGGCAGCCGACCAATGGTTCTCTCTCATCGTGGATGCTTCTCTCTCTCTTCCTCTCTGAAACCAATACAAACATGTTAAAAAATAAAACTACATTTAATAAAAGTATTTTTAGCCCGAGCCGGTGTGGCTCAGTGGGTAGAGCCTCGGCCTGCGGACCGGAGGGTCCCAGGTTCCATTCCCATTCTGGTCAAGGGCACACGCTGGATTGATTGCGGGCTCCATCCCCAGGGGAGGGGGCATGTGGGAGGCAGCTGACAGATGGTTCTCTCTCATCGAGGATGCTTCTCTCTCTCTCTCTCTCTCTCTCTCTTCCTCTCTGAAACCAAAACAAACATGTTAAAAAATAAAACTACATTTAATAAAAGTGTTTTTAGTAGAGATACGCCCTCCACTCCTCCCGGGGATGGCAGACCAGGGCCTCCCTCCCATACACCCCCCTGCCCGGCACCCGGACGGCCGCACCGCGCACCCACCCGGACCAGCTCCTGCGGGAAGGGGCCCCTCGAGTTCTCGGGCAGGTTGATGGGCGGGATGACCCAGTCCCGCTTCTGCCTCCGCAGCGGCCCATCGCCCCGCGCCGGCGGCCGGGGGAACACGATCTCCTCCACGTCCGGCGAGCCCTGTGCGCGGAGACACAAGCAGACACGTTCCTGAGCGCGGGGAGGGGCGCTCCCTGCACGGCCCTCAGAGCCGGGGTCCCCGGGAGCTGGGCGTCGGGTTATGACGAACAGGAATCAAGTCAGCAGGCCGATTCCGCGTCCTGAGTGAATGCAGGAAGCCCTGGTCCGCCCTAGCTGGTGTGGCTCAGTGGCTGGAGCGTTGGCCTGCGGACTGAGGGGTCCCAGGTTCCATTCTAGGTCAAGGGCAGGTACCTTGGTTGGCTGGCACGTCCCCAGTGGGAGGTGTGCAAGAGGCGGCTGATGCATGTTTCTCTCTCATCCATGTTTCTGACCTCTCCCTTTCTCTCTGTAGAAAATCAATAAACTATATATAGAGAGGAGGAGGAGGAAGAGGAGGAGGAGGAGATGAAGAAGGAGGGGGAGAAGAAGAAGGAGGAGGAGGAGAAGAAAAAGAAGATGAAGAGGAGGAGGAGGAAAAGAGGAAGAGGAGGAGGAGAAGAAGAGGAAGAGGAGGAGGAGAAGAAGAGGAAGAGGAA
>PVJN01035534.1:0-22062 GCA_004026805.1 Lasiurus borealis | reverse complement strand
TGGATTCCTTTTGTTTGGGGTTCTGTGTGCTTCCTGGACTTGTAAGTCTATTTCTTTCACCAGGTGGGGGAAATTTTCAGTCATTATTTCTTCAAATAGGTTTTCAGTATCTTGCTCTCTCTCTTCTTCTGGCACCCCCACAATTCTGATGTTGGTATGCTTGAAGCTGTCCCAGAGGCTCCTTATATTATGTTCACATCTTTGGATTTTTTTCTCTTCTTGCTTTTCCAGTTGAGTGTTTTCTGCTTTTTAATATGCCTAATTTTTTACTTGACTCTTGCCTTTTTCTAGTCTGCTGTTAGGACTCTGTACAATATTTTTTACTTCAGTCAGTATATGTTTAATTTCTGGTTCCATTTCTAGTTGGTTCTTTTTCATCTCCTCTTGGGTCTCGCCAATTTTATCCAACTTTTCTATGATATTCTTGAAAAACCTTATAAACATGGTTTTGAACTCGATATCCTGTCGTTTTTTTCCTCCATTCCTTTTGTTTGTGATCCCTTCCCTTGTCTCAGCATTTTCACTATGCTGGGAGAACTTCTGTGTTGGATTCAGCCTTATGATAGCAGGCTTGCAAAAACGCAGAAGCCTCTGTTGAGCTTGGGATGGGTGGAGTCTCAGGGATTAAGGGACCGCCTTGCCTTCCAGTCGGCTCTGCCCTCCATGGCCCCCAAGTCTCATGTGACTGGGCAATGGCTAGAGCGGTCCTTGTGCACACGCACCTGCAGTGCCTCCACACCGCTGTCTTTCCAGCTCCCCTGCTCCCCAGGACCACACGAGTCTAGGTCTCCAGGGTTTCGCCCGAAACAGGGGCCCAGTGGACTCGGAAGTGGCGCAGTTGGGAGGGTCTGTCTCCCGCCCAGTCGAGAAAGCTAGCGGCCCAATCAGCAATCTGTCCTCTGAGCAGTGCCGTGCGCGCCGCCACCAGCCCTCTGATCTTTTGCGACTCCCCTAAATTTCCGTGCACCTCTTCCTTTTTACAGTCCAAACTCCCCCCGTATGAGTTTCGGCCGGATCTGGGGTTTAGTGTGGTAGGATAAGGGGTTCAATGCCGTTGGGAGTCTCCGTTTCCCTCCCGCCAGAGAAAGCCAGCCAGGTACTCCGGCACCCGCTCTCTCAGCGCATGCGTCTCCGTACCTCAGCTTTTTGCGGCTCCTCTGGGTCTCTGTGAGCCCCTCTCTTTCCCTCTAGCTGTAGAACTTCCACTCAACCAGCCTTCCTGTGGTTCTGGATGATGTCCATTCTGTCTTTTAGTTGTAGTTTTGAAATTGTTGTGCGAGGCAGCAGTGTAGGTGTTTACCTATGCCACCATCTTGGATTCTTTTCTAATCCATTTACTTTTAAAGTTATTATTGTTAAGTACTTGTTTGTTCCCATTTTTATTCTTTACCCTTATGTTCCTTCTTCACTTCCCATTTCTTTTTTTATACAGAAGACCCTTTATCATATCTTGAATTGCTAATTTTGTGATAATAAATTCCCTTAGTCCTTTCTGTCATTGAAGCTCCTGATATCACCTTCAATTTTGATTGATAGCCTTGCTGGGTACAGTATTCTTGGACTCAGACTCTTTCTTTGCATGAGTTTATATATTTCATTTCATTCTCTTTTGGCCTGATGATTGTCTGTTGAGAAATCAGTCACGAGTATGATGGGGGTTTCTTTGTAGGTAACTTTCTGTCTCTCTTTGGCCGGTTTTAAGATTCTAACTTTGTTGTTGGTATTTGCCAATTTAATTATAATGTGCCTTGGCATCGGTCTTTGGGGTTCATTTTGCTTGGGACTGTGTTAGCTTCTTGTATTTGTGTGGCTTTCTTCTTCCCTATATCAGGGAAGTTTTCTGTCATTATTTCTTCATACAGGTTTTCCTATTCCGTGCTCCGTTTCCTCTCCTCCTGGTACCTCTATTCTGTGAATGTTGTTTTGTTTCGTGTTGTCTCAAAGTTCACTTAGGCTCTCCTCCTACCTTTTAACTTTTTTTCTAGAAACTGGGTATATTTTTCTACCTTGTCTTCTAGCTCACTGTTGTGGTCCTCTGCTTCTTTAGTCTACTCTTGATACTTTCTATTGAGTTCCTTACAGCAGCAATGTTATTTTTCATTTCTTCTTGGTTCTTCTTCATTTCTCCTTGGTTCTTACTCATATTTGTGTTCCATTCTTTTCAGCCACTTTATGACCATTTCTCTGAATTCTTTATCTGGCAGTTTGCTTACCTCCATTTTGTTTACTTCCTTTTCTGGTGATGTCTGCTTTTCTTTCTTATGTGGGCTGTTTCTTTGTCTCCCTAGGGTCTCTCTTCTCCAGGTGTCTGGTTATGTAATTTTCACTCTCCTGCATTGATTTAAAACACAAAATACAACACAACCAGGTACATCATACATCACACAAGGCACTGAACAGAAATATCGTGACAGCATTCATAACCACAGGTAAAGATGACCACCAGAAAGGTAAATTAAAGGAATGGAAGAAAAAAGAAGAGCAAAAAAGAAAAAGAAAAGAGTGCCAAAATGAAATTAGGAGGAAAAAAAATACAAAAGTAAGAGGGAAAAGAGAGAGAATAAGAAAGCAGGGGGGGGAGGCGAAACTGGCTTGGCTCAGTGGATAGAGCATCGACCTACAGACTGAAAGGTCCCAGGTTCAATTCCAGTCAAGGGCATGTATCTTGGTTGCTGGCATATCCCCAGTAGGGGGCGTGCAGGAGGCGACTGGTCAATGTCTTTCTCTCATCTATGTTTCTGACTCTCTATCCCTCTCCTTTCCTCTCTACTAAAAAAATCAATAAAATATATTTTTTTAAAAAAGAAAGCAAGAAGGAACAAAGTATATATATGGAGAGAAAACTCCAATAGAACAGCCACTAATCCCAACAAATGCCAGCAACAAGTACCTGAAAATTAATGTAAACCACAAACAACAACTAATATCTAGTAAAGCAAGGGAAAACAGAAGCAATAAATAAACAAAAACAAAGCAAACAAAACAAAATAAAACAAAAAAACAGAATAAGCAAAACAATCTCACAAAAATGCATAAAAATCAATATAATCAATATTCAAGCAAACAACAATAAAAGGACACAGAGAAAAACAACTTTTTGGATAGTGAAGACTGAGAAGTGAAAGGTGTGTATCTACTTGGAACATGGGATTAGAAATTAGATATATAAGTAGGGTGAAATTTTAAAAGGGAGTTAAAGAAAGAATAGGGAAAATATAAAGTAAAAAGGGTAAGAAAAACAGGACTTACAAAAGGGGAAAAGTTAGGAAGAGAATGATGGTATAAAGGTAAAGTTGATATACAGTAAAATGATGCTAAGTGAAAGATGAAAATAGAATCTAGGACACTAATCTCAAAGTAAAATAAAGAGAAAATAAAATGACACTTTTTTAAAAATAGGTAAAATAGTAGTAGTAGTAATACTGATTGAAAATAAAAATATAATAATTAAAAAGGTAAAATCAACTGAGAAAAAGAAAAAAAACATTAGTTTCTTAAGTAAAAGATGAAAAAATAAAAAATAAAAGATAAAAAAATGGAATATGCAGTAGTGAAAGTCATTCATTGCCTTGTTCTGTTGGCACTCCTATTTCCTAGTCAGGATAGTATTGCAGATTTCCCTTGGTCCTTCAGTTCCTGAAGTGTGCATGTTTCTCTGTCCTGCGGGATCAATGACTCACCTTATCCCAAGCAAAATCTGACCTTTCTGTGGTGGAGTATAGAGCTCCTCTGAATCTGAGTGTTTGCACTAATTGGGGACTAGTTCCCTGAGGTTTGCAGCTGTTTGGTGGGTGCTGTAGTTGTAGATTTTCAGGCTTCCGATAACATCCACTTTCCCCTTTCAAATGGCGCAGTGTCTGTGTCTGAGCTGATGGCTCTGGGAGGAAACCCAGCAGCAGTGTGAGCTGCCTGGTCAGGAGAGCCCTGATCAGCAGTCCCCCACCTTCTCCTGGAGTACAGCTGTCCCTTAACTCACCATCAAACACTCCCTGTTTGACCCTCATTCATTCTCTGTCTATTCTGCCGCCATTTTTTTTTTTTTTTTTTTTTTTGGTCCAAAGTTCTGAGATTTTCACCTGGTACATTGTTTATCTCCATTTTGTTTAGTTCTTTTTCTGGAGTTTTGTTCTGTTCTTTCATTATTTTATTTTATGTCTCCTTATTTGGTTGACTCCCTATTTTGTTTTAAAACTTGGTAAAGTGACCTTTTATAGTAGATATCATCTTGGCTTCACTGAGAGTCTCCTTGGTCACCTGTCAGGTGCCTCAAGTGTGTCCCTTGTGTGAGTTTTGTATGCCTTCCTATTATAGAACCTTGATTATTGTTAGCATGTCAATCAGAGAGATTGACCTTCAGGATTATTGGCTGTAAGGACTAGCTGTGACAACAGAGGAGCTGTTGTGCAAGGGCTGACCCCATGGAGTAGTATTTGCCTATTGGGGCTCTGGTGCCTACCAAATTTACCCTTGGGTATCATTTGTGGAGGTAGTTGGGTGGTTTCTGGTGTAGTCTAAAGCTGACTACTGAGCGTGTTGATTCTGAGATCTCTTGTGATCTGCAGATAGTTGCCATTTGTGCTGGACTTAGGAGTGCCTAGTAGAGGCTAACCTGCAAACATAGGCTGACAGTGTCAGGACTGGGGTCACTTATAAAAAGGTATGGGGCATAAACTTTTTGAGTTTTTAGGGAATTTCAGAGCATGAACCAAGGCTGGCCATTTTTATGGCAAAGTCACTGGAAGTGTGTTCGGTGGGTTTGCAAGTTAGGTGATATGAGGTCTCAGGGAGTCAAGGAGTAACAGTGTTAGTTAGCCATGTTTCTGAAGATTTATACTTGGTGCTGCCTAAGCCTGCAGACTAGTGAAGGGTGGGAAAAGAAGGCTTAACAAAGGAAAAATGACTACTGCTAGCACTTGTCTAGGAGAAAACTGCCCCTCAAAATGTCATCCTGAATACAAAAATTCAGTTCCTCCCATATGTTTCTTATGGTTTTCAAACTGCTGCTCCAGTGCTGGAGCTCAGTGATCAAGCTTATCAGTGAATAAGTCTGTGTCTAGGCCCTTTAAGAGGGGTGCCTGGGACTCCAGAAGACCTCCATTTTACTCAGCCACAAGCTATAGAGACACCTCTTCTGGTCACTGGAAGCCTGGACTGGGGAAACTGGTGGGGAGCTGAGACTCTTGATTCCTTGTGGGATGACATCCATAGCCACACATTGGTATGAGACAAGCCTGTCTCTCTCCCACTCCTACCAGTCTTGGGGTGTTTTCCTTTTTTGTTATTTATTTCCTTACTTATATTATTTTAAAAACTTGTATTTTTCAGTGTTACAGATGTCTCCCTTCCCTCCCACCTTTTTATACGTCCACCTGGTTCCCGCCCCACCCCACCCCAGGTCTTCTTTACCCTAATGTCTGTGTCCATAGATAAGACCTTTGGTTCATCTCTTCCCCACCTCCTCTCCCCCTGTGAGATTTGTCAGTTACATGCTTCCATGCCTCTGATTATATTTTATTCACCAATTTATTTAGTTCATTTATATTTCTTATTCATTTATTTTGATTTTTAGATTCATGTGTTGATAGATATGTATTTGTTGCCATTTTATTGTTCATATTTTATATTTCTCCCCCTCATTCCTTTTCCTTCCCCTTCTCCTTCCCCTTCTCCTTCCCCTTCCTCTTCCCCTCCTTCTCCTTCTCCTTCTCCTTCTCCTTCTCCTTCTCCTTCTCCTTCTTCTGGCTCTCAACACCTCATTACATGTTCCAGGTTTGGACTGCAAAAGTAATGAGTAACTTTCAACAATGGAAGAAACTAATAGGATTGACAGGGGAATAAGATACAGCTCAGGTGATGAGGTATAAAATTTGGTCTGGGCTATAGTTAGGTCTTTTCCTCCAGCTCCTGGATGAATCAGCTGGGCAGTCACCCAGACTTAAAAAAAAAAAAAAAAGAATATCCTTTAACATTTCATGTAATACTAGTTTGGTGGTGATGAACTCTTTTAGCTTTTTCTGGTTTGTAAAGCTCTTTATCTGACCTTCAATTCTAAATCAGAGCTTTACTGTGTAGAGTAATCTTGGTTGTAGGCTCTTGCTATTAATCACTTTGAATATTTTTTGCCCCTTCCTTCTAGCTTGCACAGTTTTTGTTGATAAATCAGCTGGCAGTCTTATGAGTTTTCCCTTTAGGTAACTGCTTTTCTGTTGCTGCTTTTAAGATTCTCTCTTTGTTTTTAACCTTGGCATTTTAATTATGTGAGAGTGAACCAGCAATTTTTTCTGTCAAAGAAAGGAGCTCACCCATCTTAGGTCCTGCCATTTTGATATGACCTTCAGGGGGCTACCATCTTTGACTCCTTTTTGCCCTTGCCCTTCTTCTGAATTAGCCAATCACACAATAATGGGAATGAGAGCTCTGAACCCTCACCAATCAGGTCAGAGTTCAGAGTGAGGGGCAGGACAGACCCCATATTAGGAAATAAAACCCGAACGAACTTTCCATTCTGTTTGCTTTTGCCCATGATTTCCAACTGTCAGGAGCACCTTTCTGTGCAGAAGTAAATTTGCCTTGCTGATCCAGTTTAAAATGGATCACTGTTATCACTGAGAGCATTTCTAACAATTTGGGGCTCATCTGGGATATAGCCACTTGAGAGGGTTGTTTGGACCCCGCTCCCCACAACTCCCCCAGAGAAGGTGCGGCCCACCATCTCTTTATGGTGACCTCTGGGAGAGGCAAATCTATGGCACTCTGAGCCAGCAACAGACTCCAGATCGAAAGTAGATCCGCAACACAGGGGAGGGGACTAGGAAACCTCAGAGATCAAACCATTCCGTGCACAGACCAAGGTACAAAAGTCCTCAGAGAGAAGTAAGTAGTGCCTTGGTGGTCAGGAATGTGTGTGTGAATGAGATACTTCCCACAGGTGAAGCGAGTAGAGTCCGGATCCGCGGTTCATGGCGGGAGATGGAGGAAGCAACTTGGGAGAAGAGAGCAAGAAACCTCTTAATTGCAGGGGAAGTGGGGAGGAGGGGGTTGAGCCTCTAGCAGACACATAGCAGAGTGTGAGAAATCTTCAACTTAAAGCGGGGAGGGGAGGTTTGAACTTCTGGTAGATGCACAGTTAAATTGTAGGGATGGGCAACAAAAATTCCTCCAGAAGTAAGATCAGGGGACAAGGGGGAAAAGGCAGATTCTCCCAGATAGTACATTGGGGCTCCAATACTGGAATGATAACTCTTGAACTACAGGGAAAAGTAAGCAACAAATGATAAAAACATTGCTATTTGATCTGGACACAGGAACCCATTCTAAAATCATCTGTATTTTGGCCCAATTTCATCTCTGATGAGAATTGGGTTTGTCAACTTCTCATAGAATATGCTAATAATAAAAGTCCAGCCACTCAAGAGGAGATTGATTATGCTCTCTGTTGAAGGAAGGGGCCAGTCATCCTTTTCCCCCTAAAGGCAGAGAATCCTAAAAGAGAACAAGAGTTTGACAGACTAATAGGACTCCTTGAATTGCCTCCCACTCCTTGAATTGTCTGGAAGACAATTTGAGGAACATCCAAGATGGCCGATTTACAATCCCAATCTTGCCCTCAGTTGGAGGGCTGTCCTGATAAGGCTCCAACCTGCGGCCAGGAGACTTCTGCACTGACAGAAACCTCCTTTTCTAGATTATGAGAATAATTGGAGAATTGCAAAAAGGATATTCATAGTCTATCCTTCCCATCATCTCAACCTCCTCCCAGAAGACTATATCCCCTTGAGAGAGGTACCCTTGGGAGGAGGGGAAATAGGCTTTGTAAATGCTCCACTTACCAGTTCAAAGATGAGAGAACTTTTATGAAAGAGTTAAAGCCTCTATTGGAAGACCCACATGGTATAGCTGACTAATTAGATCAATTTCTAGGCCCACAAGTATATATATGGACTGAATTAATGTGCATTTTAGTAATCCTATTCTCAGGAGAAGAGAGAGTAATGATTCGAAGGTCAGCTACAACAGTCTCAGAACAAAAGCACCCTACTGGCTCTAGGCCATTTCCAGCAGAGATAAAATTTCCAGCCTCAGTGGAACCACAACAACATGGACTACAGAGGGCATGTGAGAGACTTTAGGGAGCTAATAATTAAAGAAATTAGAAAGGCAGAACCTACATAAGTCCTTTAATATTCAACAAGGCAAAGGAGAGCCTTCCAATTTTTTATCACGACTAAAAGATCCAATGAGAAAATACTTTGGGTTAGACTCCAAGGACCCATTGGGTCAAAGATTGTTGAAATTACATTTTGTCACTAACAGTTGGCCTGACATTTTAAGAAAATAATAGAAATTGGAAAATTTGAAGGACAAAGGCTTAGAGGAATTGTTAAGAGAAGCCCAAAAGGTATATGTATGTAGATATAAGGAGAAAAAGAAACAAAAGGCTAAAATAATGCTCCCTACTATGGAACAAGTAACCCAGGGAAAGACTGACAATAAGAGCCAAAAACAGAGAACACCACAATGGGGGTACCCTAAGAAAATAGGAGCACTATGACTAAAGAAGGAAAAAGGAAAGAATAAATGTTATAGATGTGGGAAGGAGGGATACTTCAAAAGGGAATGCCTGGAATTAAAGGGAGAGGAGAGGGTAGTATCCCTCATGACTTTTGATGAAGACTACAGAAGTCAGAGGCTCTTTTATGTTGAAGGGTCTTACCAGGAGTCCTTGATAAATTTAGAAGTAGAACCTGATAGGAAGTGATATTTCTGGTTGATTTGGGGGTGATCTGTTCCTCTCTAGTATATCACCCCACATCCCTGAGCCTATCCAATGAATGTTCATTAGTTTCAGGAGTTAAGAGTGAAGGCTTTAATGTGTTCATCTTCAAGAAAACATAAGTCAGGTACAAAACCTGGCAGGCCCAGAGAGAATTCGTTTGTGTACCCAAAGTTGAGAACAATCTCTTAGGTTGGAATTTAATGACAAAATTAGGAATTGGACTAATGATCTGGCACAAGAAATTTCAGGTCTCCCTTAACTTTTTGTCTACCAAAGAGGAGGAGAAGATCCTCCCTGAGGTCTGGACCAGGGAAGGAAACCAGGGAGAGTTAGATATTCCCCCAATTCGGGTTGAGTTAAAGAACAAAGGGGACTCAGTCAGGAGGAGACAATACCTAATCCCATTAGAAGTGAAAATGGAGATGCAACCAATTACAGAAGGCTTTTTATGGGATGGCCTCTTTGAACCCTGTATGTCCGATTTCAACACCCCTATACTACCAATAAAGAAAACAAATGTATCTTAAAGACAAGTCCAAGATTTAAGGGCAATTAGGTTGTTAATAGTAGACACCAAAAGTAATCCAAGATGGCAGCATAGGTAAACACCTACACTGCTGCCTCGCACAACAATTTCAAAACTACAACTAAAAGACAGAACGGACATCATCCAGAACCACAGGAAATCTGGCTGAGTGGAAATTCTACAACTAGAAGGAAAGAGAGGGGCTCACAGAGACCCAGAGGGGCTGCAAAAAGATGAGGTACAGAGACGAGCTCATGGAGAGACCGGGAGCCGGAGTACCTGGCTGGCTTTCTCTGGTGGAAGGGACATTGAGACCCTCTATGGCATTGAACCCCTTATCCTACGACACTAAACCTCAGATCCAGCCGAAACTCATTTGGTGGGAGTTTGGACTGTGAAAAGGGAGAAGTGCATGGAAATTTAGGGGAGTCACAAAAGATCAGAAGTCTGGTGACGCGCATGGCACTGCGCGCAGAGGACCGACTGCTAATTGTGCCGCTGGCTTTCATGAGTGGGCGGGAGACAGATCCTCCCAACTGCTCCACTTCTAACTTCACTAAACCCCAGTTTCGGGCGAAACCCTGGGGACCCAGACTCATATGGTCCCAGACTGCAGGGGAGCCAGAGGGGCAGCAGTCTAGAGGCACTGGAAGAGAGTGCGCACAGGGACTGCTCCACCAATTACCCAGCCACGTGAGACTCAGGGGCTATAGAGGGCGGGGCTGACTGGAAGGCAAGGCAGTCCCTTAAGCCCTGAGACTCCACCCATCCCAAGCTCAACAGAGAGGCTTCTGCAGTTTTGCAAGTCTTGTAACATAAGGCTGAATCCAACACAGAAGTTCTCCCTGCATAGTGAAAATGTCAAGACAAGGGAAGGGATCACAAACAAAAGAAATGGAGGAAAATAAATGACTGGATATAGAGTTCAAAACCACACTTATAAGGTTTTTCAAAAATATCCTAGAAAAGTTGGATAAAGTTAGCGAGACCCAAGAGGAGATGAAAAAGAACCAACTAGAGATGGAAAAGATCCAACTAGAGATGACAAAGGACCAACTAGAAATTAAACATACACTGATTGAAATAAAAAATATTATACAGAGACCAAACAGCCGACTAGAGGAAGGCAAGAATCAAGTAAAAAATTTGAAATATAAAGAAGCAGAAAACACTCAACTGGAAAAGCAAGAAGAAAAAAAAAAATCCAAAAATGTGAAGATAATGTAAGGATCCTCCAGGACAGCCTCGAGCGTACCAACATCAGAATTGTGGGGGTGCCAGAGGAAGAGAGAAAGCAAGATACTGAAAATATTTTTGAAGAAATAATGACTGAAAACTTCCCACATCTGGTAAAAGAAATAGACTTACAAGTCCAGGAAGCACGCAGAACCCCATATAAAAGGAATCCAAAATGTTCTCAAATTTGTAAAGACCCTTAGGGGTAAAAATCAACTATATGTTTATGTCATGAAAATGCAGTCTCAGGGTAAACATAAGGCCAACTTTTTTTTAATATATTTTTTATTGATTTTTTTATAGAGAGGAAGGGAGAGGGAGATTTAGAAATATTGTTGAGAGAGAAACATCAGCTGCCTGCCTGCAACCAAGGTACACGCCCTTGACCAGAATGGAACCTGGAACCTTTCAGTCCTCAGGCCAAAGCTCTATCCACTGAGCCAAACAGGTTTCAGCATGAAGCCAACTTTTATCCTTTCTTTGAAACAGCTGGGCTTCTAATAATTTTACGTATTTTTCATAGCAGCATCATACTGGACCCAATACAGAGAAGATACTATTCATCTTTTGTCTAACTGAAAAAATGCTAAAAAAAAAACTCAGAGAAAATAATTTTTAAGAGAATTATACTACTTTAAGCACTACAAACTTGAACAAAATAGAAACAATACAAAATGAGAAAGCACCATTGACTAAAAACAGTCTGAAAAATGATACAGCTGCAAACACAGGCCATCTTTCATTAAAAAAAAAATCCAGTATGACTCAGGGTAGAACCAAAAAAAATCTCAGTATGTGAACATGCTACTTGAAAGCAAAAAAAAAAAAAACAGTTAAACTGGATTATACAATGATACAATCCATTGCGTATCATTGCTTCCCAATCACAGCAGAGAATGCTGTGAGAAATGGATATATTACATTCTTTTTACAACTAAGTCTTCAAAACCTCACATGTATTTTACACTTAACACCATTTTAATTTGAAATAGCCACATTTCAAATTTTTAATAGTTTAAATTCTAGTGGTCAACATGTTGTTAGCAACGATCTTATTTTTAGGATATATTTTATTGATTTTTAGAGAGGAAGGAAGGAGAGGGAGAGAAAAGCATTGATGTGAGAAACATCCATTGGTCGCTTACTGTATGGATACAACAAGGGATCAAATCCACAACCTAGGTATGTGTCCTGACTGGGACTAGAACCTGCAATCTTTTGGGATATGAGAAGATGCTCCAACAAATTGAGCCACTCAGCAGAGTCTAGCAACTACCTTATTACATAATGCAGATCTATTTCATTAATCTCCACATTTAGTGGTAACTGTTTTTACTCATTCTTTAAATATATGAAGTACTATGGGATAGGGACTATTAACAGATGCAGCAATATGTTAACTAAAATCTGGACCCTCATTCTTAATTTCCCCAATACATTAGAGCATGTTTAACCCCACTGTTTAGAGCTTTGGCAACAATGACAAGTTCTGAGATACAGGCATTTAAAAAAATAATTTATTTAAAAATTATTCACATCACACTGATTATAACATTGTATAAAAATTTTATCTTTGAAGGAACATTATTGAAAATTTTAGACATAGAAGTAGAGAACATAGCAAAAAAATATACAATAGCCATGCATCCAAATATCTTACCAACTTTTACAATTTTTTTTATTTATAGGTTTCAGAGAGAGAGAAGGAGTTGGAGGGAAAGAAAAACACTGATTTGTTGTTCCATTTATTTATGCATTCATTGGTTGCTTCTTGTTTGTGTCCTGACTGGGGAACAAATCTGCAACCTTGGCATATTGGGAAAATATTCTAACAATCTGAGCTACCCAGAAGGGCTTACCACCATTTTGACAAACTTGTTATCCATATTCTTTCTCATGATTATTTTAAAGAAAATTAAAGGCATCATATCATCTTGACTGTATCCACTTCAGACATTTTTACACAAACATATTATAATCACTTAATAAAAACATAATTTCTTAATGCTATTTACATTTGATTCATACACCTCTGAAGACTTAATATCTATGAGTTTTACTTCCACTTTTTCAGTGCCATTTTATTGGTCAAGAGGCCAGGTAAATCCCTCTTGTAGAATTACCCATATTTTATACTTAATTGCTTTTAAAATGTGTTCTATTCCCTAAATTTTCTCTAAATTGGGAGTTAGATCTTAATGATTAATTAGATTCAGATTTAATATTTTTTGGCAAGATGTCTTATTTTACCTCATGAAGAGGAACAATATATTTTGTCTTGTTTATGATAAGGTTAAAATTGATCAGTGGGTTCATATGTTGTCAAGTTGACCTATTCACAATCAAGTTCTTACAAATCTTTCCTCTAATGCTTTTAACCTCTACTAAGAATCCTGCCTACTCCCATTAATTTCATGTGCTGCAAAATACTATACTAAAAAACAATACTTTATCAATTTCTTTTCCATATTCACTCCTTTAAGAGAATTTTATTCTAGAATCAATTTCCTCAAGTTTAAATAGTGATGAATGTCTTTTTCATGTTCATGAACACATTCTTTCTTTAAAATAAAACCTCATAAGTTGGTTGTAAGCATGAATTAAAAGAAATCTCTACATTTAAAAATTTTTTCAATGCTCCTTAACACAAAATTGACAATGGAAAGATTTCTCACAACTATTTAGTTACATTATGAATTCGCTGATGGTAAGTAAGGTGTGAGTGTTGTCTAAATGCCTTCTTACATTCCTTACAATTGTATGGTTTCTCTCCAGAATGAATTCTCTGATGTTGAATAAGTGATGAATGAAGTCGAAAGGCCTTTCCACATTCCTTACATTCATAAGGTTTCTCACCAGTATGAATACTCTGGTGTTGAGTAAGTTGTGAGAGCAGTCTAAATGTCTTCTCACATTCCTTACATTTATAAGGTTTCTCACCAAAATGAATACTCTGATGTTGAGTAAGTTGAGCAAACAGTCTAAATGCTTTCCCACATTCTTTACAATCATAGGGCTTTTCTCCAATATGAATACCCTGATGTGAAATAAGTTCTGAATAACGACGAAAGAACTTCTGACATTCTTTACATTCATAAGGTTTCTCACCAGTATGAATTCTTTGATGGAGTGTTAGATGATAGCCACGACTAAAGGTCTTCCCACAGTCCTTACAATCATAGGGTTTCTCACCAGTATGAATTCTCTGATGGAGAGTAAGTTGTTGCCTCACTCTGAAGGCTTTCCCACAATCTTTACATTCATAGGGTTTTTCACCAGTATGAAGTTTGTGATGTATTCTAAGGCCTGTACTACATAGAAAAGCCTGACCACATTCCTTACATTCATAGCACTTCTCAGCAATATTAAGTCTTTGATGGCGAGTAAGATGTGCATACTGTCTAAAGGTCTTCCCACATTCCTTACACGCATAGGGCTTCTCACCAGTATGAATTCTTTGATGAAGATTAAGTTGTCCTCGCACTCTAAAGGACTTCCCACATTCTTTACATTCATAGGGCTTCTCATCAACATGAATTCTCTGATGTACTCGAAGATCTGCACTACATGTAAAGATCTTTCCACATTTTTTACATTCAAGAAGTTTGTCAGGAATATGAATCCTCTGATGTCGAGTAAGGTGGGCACACTGTCTAAAGGCTTTACCACAATCTTTACATTCATAGGGTTTCTCACCAGTATGAATTCTCTCATGGAAAGTAAGTTGTTGGCGTACTCTAAAAGCCTTTCCACACTCCCCACATTCATAAGGTTTCTCTCTATTAGGAATTCTCTGATATAAAGTAAGAGATTTGAGTTTTCTGTAAGTGGGCCTTTTTTCAGAAGTGTTTTTTTTCACTTGCCTGAAATATCCCTTTTGAGGACCTTTTTGTCTCTCAAAATTTTTATATTCACATTTTTTTCTGAAAAAGCAGTCTTCCAGGCTACAACTTCTAATGTTTTCCATTATCTCCCACTGAGATAAATTCATTTCATAAATGTCCTTTAGAGGTAACTCTTTGGATTCCAAATCTGAAAAAAAAAAGAAGATAAATGCATGCTATGTCTTTATTCTAAAAAAACACACACAAACAAATAAGCAAACAAAACTTTAAAACAGAAAAAAAAAGAAAGCCATTGAAGTAAATGGGCTAGAAAACTCTAAAATAATCATGTAATTTGAAGAAAGTTAGGGAAATAAAAAAGACTGGTAAGATCAGATTATTTGGATGCAGGTCAAAGATTGAGAATCTCTACTTGAAATTTTTAATTATTATTTTTTCAATTAGAATAAAGTATAAACATCTTACCATGAATAACATAGCCTGTTTACCATAAGATGTTTCAAAACACTGACTGTCCTCTTTGCTCCCTAAAGTCCTATGTCATGATCTTTCCATTTCCAAGAGATTTTTACTGGCCATTAAAATTCCCCAAAATGCTGGTATAGGTTCTCCTCATGGATGGATTCCTTTCATGTTAAATCAGAAAACTTATCCCTGCTGACTTCATCTAATTTATAATCTTTTTTTTCTTTCTCAATAACTTGTTTCATGCTTAACACTTTTTTTTCAATATTGTTGTTACATATTCATGTATTTTCCTAGTTTTTATTCTCTTTATTTTTTTACCTTAAACCTTCCCAAAGGCAGAAATAATCTCTCAATTATCATTGACTAACAAATCCATAGGACATAGTAATTGTTTATTCAGTTCCCATAATTAGCTAAAAGTATTGCATATGTTTCCTTGCCTTCAATCTTGTAGTTTACTACACTGATTAAATATTCTTTTTCATCATTTCCTATAGCAATGGGAAACAAAAGCACATGTAAGCTATCTCAATCAAATATATAAATGGAAAATGGTAATTTCTTTATATGTGATTATCCTTCCAACTACCTCTCTACTTTCACTTCCAGATATCTCCACTGCAGATCATTTTCTACTTTGCATAGCCATGAATAAACTTTCTCCTGTTTTCAAAACCAAGATAATAAGAGGTTTTACTTATCTTCATTTGAATTTCTATAACTATGTACAACTGTTACAAAGTTTCTCAAAATTTTTGCAATGAAGAGTTCACTATTTTTTAAAAAGGTATTTTTAAAAACGCATAATACAGCAACATTATTTTTACTTTGGTCAAACTGGAAAGAAGTGTTCATCAACAGAAGAATTGCTAAGTAAATTATGACATATTGCTACATCACAATACTGTTTATCAATGAAAATGAATAATCTACAAGTGCACACAAAATAATTCAATATCACAAACATAATAGTGATTAAACAAAACAAGACATAAAAATATATATACTGTATGGCTGCATTTTCGTAAAGCCAGAAGATAGTAAAACTAATCTATGGAGTTGTTATAAGTCAAGATAGTGGTTAACTTTGGTGGGAAGGAATGACTAGGAGTTAGGAGGAAGCTACTGATTTTCTATATCTGATCATATGAATGTGATCACTTTGTAAAAATTCAGTGAGCTGAATGCTTAGAATTTCTGTATTTTTGTATGCATTTCCATTTCCATAAGTTTACTTAAAAAGGATATACTAAAAATATATTAAAAGGTAAAAATGATTTAAATCATGTGGATGAAATGTGAGCAGACAGGTTAATGAATAGCACAGAAAATACTGCTAGGGCATTTGTATATATCTTCCTCCCTCCTTCTTGCCCTACCATCTGGTCTGTCTGCATCTTCCCAGTCAAGTAAGCAATACGAAATTATGGCAATTTTATCAAAATTTTGGGGAAAAAGTCAATTCAAGGCCTCATTAAGATAAATATGATACAAATCATATATAAAAATGACCAGTAATTAGCTAAATAGTCATAATATTAGTAAATAAGTAATCAGCTATAAAGGTATGAAAAATGTTCTTAAGATGATAATTTCAGAGACTTTACTTTGAAATTAACTAAAAAGGAAAGTGTCAAAATCAAATAAAAAATGGGACAGTGTTCAATGTAAAAGCCCATACAAGTTGGCATACATTAAAAAATAGAAAATGTAATGAGGCCCTGGTGAGATCTTTCACCTGGTTAGAGCATTGCCCCACTACATCAGGGTTGCAGAATGGATCCCCAGTCAGAGCATATAAAAGAATCAACCAATGAATGTATAAGTAAGTGGAATAACAAGCTGATGTTTCTCTCTCTAAAATCAATCAATACATTTTTATCTATATATATGTATATATAAAAGCCTAAGGAACATTTATGACTGGTTGGTAGCTATGATGCACACTGACCCAGACACTACTGCTGGGGTCCTGACAACAGTGAATCTGGTTCACCTTGGACCCAGATGGGAGGGAAGAGGGAGCCTGATTCATCTATTAGTTAGCTGGTTGCTGGGGCCAACCTCCCACATTCCATTCCCCTGGTAGGCCACACCTCCCCCAACTATTCCCAATCGCCAACCAGGCGGAGGGACTCCAACAGTGCATGAATTTGTGCACAGGATTTCTAGTGTGTTTTTTTTTTTAATAAAAAAGAAAGAAGAGGGAATGGAATAAAGGATGTGAACAATGTATAAAATGAAAAGAACAAAATGTTCATAATCAATCATTTAAAAAAAGTAGAACAAGTTATAAAACTTACCCTAAAAGAAGTGCATGTTTTGATGAAAAACATACAAAACATTCCCAAAGTACATATAATGAACCTGAGATTCTCATATATGTCCCTTTCAACTTAAGTGACATGCCAGATCAAGATGTTGGCATGTTGGCAATTCTTATCCAGGAGACTAGTCTACAGAATAAACAGCTGAGCTGTAAACTTAACAACAACAACAACAAAAATCAACCACATTTGTTTATGCCAGTTGTTATCCCTACAAGCATTTTTCTATGAAAACCAAGTTGATTATTTTGAAAGCACAAGCTATCAATAAACATTACCTTGTTATCAAAGTAGGTATGACTGAGAAAATAGTAAAAATTAATGGGAAACAAAAACTCAAGGATTCTGCACTCAGACTGCTTCACAAGTATATTCCAGTTCATATTCTATCTTAAATAAATTGAAAGTGCAAATAATAGCTCATGCATTATATATGTGATCTATTCAAGAGAAAATGTGCTAGACCTATATTGAAATAAAAGGCTGGCATCAAAAGACAGGCCCATGGCCTTAGCTGGTTTGACTCATTTCATAGAGCATTGGCCTGCAGACAGAAGGGTCCCTAGGTTTGATTCCAGTCAAGGACATATACCTGGGTTTCGGGCTTGATCCCCAGTGTGGGGTGGGCAGGAGGCAGCCAATCAATGAATCTCTCTCATCATTGATGTTTCTAACTCTCTCTCCCTCTCCTTTCTTCTCTGAAATTAATATATATATACATACTTTAAAAAAAGACACCCATGGTAGGAAATTTTAATATTCTAACTTTAAAGATACATGTAAAATATTAAACAATTTAAAATTAATAAACCAATTACTAGTTTGGATCCTACAGAATCAAGAGCTTAAGTGAAAGCAAAATATCAGTTTATCTTAGATCAGTATAAAAGGAGAAATCTTATTTTTACTTGCAGGGTATCAGTTTTAATTAAAAAGAAAATGAGAAGCAAACTACTTGGTCATAAAATTAATGTTTCCTGAGGTATGATATCTTTAATAATTTTTTTTCTGACACAATTTGGTATGGGATACAAAATATTTATGACAGAGGCATTTTAGTCACATTAACATTGAGGTTAATGTATCAAGAGTTCTGTAAACATTAAAATCTTTTGACCACATTATTCTACTTCTGAGGATCAATACTGATCAAATACTAAACAGTCCATACTGAATTATAATAAAATACTAAATAATCCTCACATTCTGCTGGTTATCTTGCTGCTTATTTCACCAAGGAATTACAAGCAATTGAAAGAAAAATATAGTTCTCCTCTTCACATTATCCAACCAATTTAAGTCCGTATCCTTACCATAGGCATAATTTCCCTTCATAATTTGGCTCCTACTCTTTCCCATCTACTAAAGGTCCTTGTTTACAAAACTATTCTTTTTTTATTCTCCTTCAATTTTCCTCTCTTTTAAATCATCCCCTTCAGCCTATAAATGTGTTCTAATATTGTACACCTTAAAAAAATGCATTTCCTGAATCCCATGCATGCTTTTATGGCCAAGTTCTCAAGTTCTGTATATTTATTTTTACTACTTCCATACCTCTCATTTCCCTTTTCTTTTATCTTCCAATAACTTTAAAAGAAAATTTTATTACAAGAGCATTACTAACATACACAAAAATGTATAATAAACATCCATGTATCTATGATACAATCTCATCAACCCAAGCCCAATCCTAGACTATTCTGTTCACATTATTTAAAGCAAATTCCATATATAAAAGGTATCTTTTTGTATTTCTTTCATAATTTATCTCTAAAAGGATTTAAAAAAAACATAATCATAATATCACTACCCAAAACTAAATAATGAACAATTCTTAATATCATCAGAATTCAGCCAAGCCAGCATGGCTCAGTGATTGAACACTGACCTAGGAACCAAGAGGCCTGGGTTGTGGACTTGATCCCCAGTGTGGGGTGTGCATGAGGCAGCCAATTATTTATGTTCTCTCATCATTGATGTTTCTATCTCTTTCTCCCTCCATCTCCCTCTCTGAAACCAGTTTTTAAAAAATCATATTTTCAATTATCTCTAAAATCATAATTGATGCAAATACAACTGGTTTTAATATGTTGTTTACATCTTTTTAATCTAAAGGTTCTCTTGCTATCTTTTGATTTTTCTTGAAATTATTTGTTGAAGAAACTGGTTTTGGCCCTATAGTTTTTCCCATATTCTGAATTTTGCTGATTATATCTTCCTATTAATTGATAATTGACTTTAGAAATATGTTCAGACATATTATCAATTTTGTTGGCAAAGTTATTTCCTAGGTGATATTGTGTGTGTACATTAGAAGAAATATAATGTCTGATTGTCTTTATTTTTGTGCTGTGATCAGCATTAATGTTCAATGCCTAGATCGAATAGGTTCCAAAATGGAAATATTCAATTATTCTTCATTTATTCACTGAAATTTTATTAATAAAAACATTCTTTACTATAAAAACAGTTATTATAGTAAGGAAGGTAAGAGAAATGCATCTTTTTCAGAAACCCAGAAGAGCTGCAAAAATCTGAGGTACGAAGACACTCGCGTGGACAGAGCGGGTGCCGGAGTACCTGGCTAGTTTTCTCTGGCAGGAGGGAAACGGAGACTATCAAAGGCATTGAACCCCTTATCTTAAGACACTAAACCCCAGATTCAGCCGAAACTCATACGGGGGGAGTTTGGACTGTGAAAAGGGAGAGGTGCATGGAAATTTAGGGGAGTCGCAAAAGATCAGGGGCTGGTGGCGCGCACTGCACAGAGGACAGGTTGCTGATTGTGCCACTGGCTTTCACTAGTGGGCAGGTGACAGAATCTCCCAACTGTGCCAGTTTCAGGTGAAACCCTGGGGACCTAAACTCGTGTGGTCCTGGGGCACAGGGGAGCTGGAAATGCAGCTGTCTAGAGGCACTGTGGGTGCGTGGGCACAAGGACCGCTCCAGCGATGACCCAGTCACGTGAGACTCAGGGGCTGTGGAGGGCGGGGCCGACTGAAAGGCAAGGCAGTCCCTAAGCCATGAGACTCCACCCATCCCAAGCTCAAAAGAGAGGCTTCTGCAGTTTTGAAAGTCTGGTATCATAAGGCTGAATCCAACACAGAATTTCTCCCGGCATAGTAAAAATACTGAGACAAGGGAAAGGATCACAAACAAAAGAAATGGAGAAAAAGAAACAACTGGATATAGAGTTCAAAACCACCCTTATAAGGTTTTTCAAGAATATGCTAGAAAAGTTGGATAAAGTTAGCGGGAGCCAAGAGGAAATGAAAAAGGACCAACTAGAGATGCAAAAGATTCAACTAGAGATGAAAAAGGACCAACTAGAAATTAAACATACACTGACTGAAATAAAAACTATTATACAGAGTCCTAACAGCAGACTGAAGAAAGGCAAGAATCAAGTAAAAAATTTGAAATATAAAGGAGCAGAAAACATTCAACTGGAAAAGCAAGAAGAGAAAAGAATCCAAAAATGTGAAGATAATGTAAGGAGCCTCTGGGACAGCTTCAAGCATACCAACATCAGAATTGTGGGGGTGCCAGAGGAAGAGAGAGAGCAAGATACTGAAAACCTATTTAAAGAAATAATGACTGAAAATTTCCCACATATGGTAAAAGAAATGGACTTACAAGTCCAGGAAGTACACAGAACCCCATATAAAAGGAATCCAAAGAGGACTACACCAAGACACATAATAATTAAAATACCAAGAACAAAAGACAAAGAGAGAATATTAAAAGCAGTAAGAGAAAAACAGTTCATTACCTACAAGGGAGCACCCATACGACTGCCAGCTGATTTCTCAACAGAAACGATGCAGGCCAGACGGGAGTGGCAAGAAATATTAAACATGATGAATAGCAAGAACCTACAGCCAAGAATAATCTATCCAGCAAAGCTATCATTCAGATTTGAAGGGCAGATAAAGAGCTTCACAGATAAGAAAAAGCTAAAGGAGTTCATCAACTCCAAACCAGTATTATATGAAATGCTGAAAGGTACTCTTTTAGAAGAGGAAGAAGAAAAAGGTAAAAGACAAAAAATTATACACAACAAATACATATCTATCAACAAGTGAATCTAAAAATTAAGTGAATTAAAAATTTGATCAACAGAATAAACTGGTGAATATAATAGAATCAGGAGCACAGAAAGGGAGTGGACTGATAATTCTCAGGGGGAAAGGGGTGAGGGGTGTACAGGGAGATTGGACAAAAATCATACACCTATGGATGAGGTCAATGGGAGGGAGGTAAGGGTAGAGGGAAGGGTGGAGGGGTGCTATAGAGTGGAAAAAAGAGAAACAAATGTAATAATCTGAATAATAAAGATTTAATAAAAAATAAAAATAAATAAAAAATTTTAAAAAAAGGTGGAGGAATGGTTGTCACTGTTAAAGTCATAAGAGACAGCCTGGTCCTCAGTATAACCCAGGATGCCCTTGAGGTGGCCCTCTGATACCTGCTTCACTCCCTTCTTGATGTCATCACATTTGGCAGCTTTTTCCAGGCAGCAGGTCATATCCACAAACAACACATTGGGGATGGGGACACAGAAGGCAATGCCAGTGAGCTTCCCATTCAGCTCAGGGATGACCTTGCCCACAGCCTTGAGTGCCTTAGAAGCAGGGATGATGTATGGGTAGCCCCTCAGCCATACCCCACAGCTTCCCAAAGGGGCCATCATGCTCTTCTAGATGGCAACAATAGCATGGACTGTGCCATGAGTTCCTCCTTGATGTCTAAGTTGTCATGGATGATCTTAGCCAGGGGACCAAGCAGTTGGTGGTGCAGGAGACATTGCCGACCATCTTGAGGGAGTTGTCCTACTTGTCATGGTTCATACCCATCACAAACATGGGGGCATAAAAAAAAAAA
>PVJN01035533.1:0-22007 GCA_004026805.1 Lasiurus borealis | reverse complement strand
TTTTCACAGCATGTTTACACAGTGACTACTTGGCTCTTGAGCAAATACTGTGTTTAATAGGCCCAGAGTGATCTGCTTACATGGAAACCTGTAACAATCAGAGGGAGACCATGCCAGAATATTAAGAAATTAATACGTGGCTTTCACAAGCAATGATCCTAGAAGAGAAACAACAGTTTGTGGAAGTTAAGACAAACGCCACCTGCCAAAATGACTCCAGGGGAAGATCCAGGGTACGGTCTCCTCTGGAGCAGAAACAGTTTTCCAGTATCTTGCACAGCCAGCTGAGGTGGAACGCTAGAAGAATGAGTCAACTATCTGATTGTTCCCTGGGTAGTCATCTCCCACATCACTGGGGATGACATTGTGCAAGTTATATAGCAGCTGCTGTTTTCATTGTGTGACACCATATAGATCTATGTGGAACCTCAGAGGGTCTGTGACAATCATATTTGTCACTTACTATCCACTCACTCTGTGCCGGGCCTAACACATATGTGCTTTACATACATCATGTCATTTAATGCCTATTTTTAATTTCTATTTATAGATAAGAAAATATTAGCCCACAGAAGATAAGTGACTTGTCCAAGGGCTTGCAGCTTTTATATGGTGAGTATAATACTCAAACGTTGGTTCTTTTTAGTCCAGACCCGCTGAACTAGAACACTCAGTACACTATATCAGATGGAGGTCAGAGAGTTGCTGGATAAGCAGCCTCACATAAGTCATGGTGGGAATACCCACGTGAGAGTGACATCAAAAAGTGTCAGCTATGGTGTTCCCAGGGGCAGCTGTCTTTATGAGGAGACCTGGATTTCTCTGACCCTGGCCACTACCCCAGTGTCTAAGGAACATCAGGTACTTGAGAGAGCATTTGTGGATTTGAGATGTCTGAGTTCTAAACCTATTCCCACATGACACACCTCTCACATAAAACAGGAAGGATTTATTACACACCATGTCATTGCATTCCAAGGCTGGGAGTAATTGTGAGGGGTAAAAAAAAACATATCATACAAATACAGTATGGCACCTTTTGTTAATTTGTTCTTATCCTGGACACTAGGGGCCTGGTGCCTGAAATTTGTGCATGGGTATGGTCCCAATTGGCGATCAGGGCCAATTGGGGCCTTCCGGCTGCCAGTCGGGGCCTTCCTTCTGACTGTCATCTGCCAGGCGGGGTCTTCCTTGGTTCCACACCACCCACTCGTGGTCAGTGCAAATCATAGCGAGTGATTGAACTCCTGGGGGGCACTTTGCATGTTAGCCTTTTATATATATAGATTGTTTTGTTAAATGGGGATAATGGTGATGGGTTTTCAAATAAAGCTTGAAAAGACTTCTTTTGGAGTAGGACCATGAGAAAGACTGGAGTTGGTGGAACAGAGAGGGGACTGGGAGCAGCTGTGAGAATGAATACGTTGTGTGGCCATGAGTGGAAAAGAGAATCCATAGTCACAATCATCTAAACTTTTTCAGAACTGATTTTTCTTTAGATGTGGCACTGCTGGGGTTTGTCCAAGAGGCATCCAGGATTATGTGGATTATAAAACATGCTGTCCTCCCATGTGCACAGCACTTTACAGCTTAGAAAGCATGATTGCTGCCATCTATACATATAAAAGACTAAGTAACCAACCGTACATCTGTCTGACCGTCCAACTGGCCGGTACCTATGACACACACTGGCAATTTAAAAGTAAGTGTTGACTCACGCATGCATGATACATACAAACTTCTCGCTAGCACCAATTGCATGTATTCAGGAAGATATTAGAATAAGTTTAATCAACTTATTAGTCATTGTTTTTTTTTTCAATGTTTTGTTGTTTTAGTTGTTTTTATATCATGTTTTTGTTGTTTTTATATCATGTTTTTGTTGTTTTTAAATCATGTCTGTTGTTATATCATATTGTTTATGAATCAACTTACATATGTATTATTTTCATATACATCTTACTAATTTTCTTTCATCTCTGACACCTCTGTTATAGGGAAAGGGTGAACAGTGACATTAAAATGTTTCTTGTAATTAATTTCCTTCCAATGTGCACACATCTGTGCACTGGACCACTAGTTTCTCAGAATACTGTGATGGCGGGTGGACAGCTATACCCAAGCTCATTTCACAGATGAGTTCTTAGAGGTTTTGAGGCTTTTCAGAAAGCACACAGCTTTCAACAAGCCGGGGCAGCGCAACGGCCGGGACTCTTTCATACTTCTGCCCTCGGCCCCTCTCAGACTGCAGCCGCGGGGGTTTCGGCTTCAGCTTCCGGTTCCGCCCCCGCCGCCCCGCCATACTGCCCGTGGGGGCGCCCTGTGTCCGCCCCGGCGCCATCTTGTCCGCGTGGGGAGAGGGGCGAGGTCGGCTACCAACACCGCTTCCCCCACCGCTTCCCCCACCGCTTCCACCGCGGCTGGAAGGAAAAGGGGTTTGAACAAATCCTCCCCCGCCCCGCTTTACCGCAGCTGCCGCTGGACGGGACGCGGTGACTGCCGATCTCCGAACACCAGGTTCCCCTTCTCGCCCCCTGACATGGCGGGGCCGGGCCAGGCGCGGCTGAGTTTACCGTCGCGGATGCGCAGGGACCCGGAGGACTGCGGTCCGGAGTCGCGGGTGGTGGAAGGGGACATCCAGATGGCTGCCGGCCGGCTTGGAAATGAGGCCTGGCAAGTGTATTGCAGTATCTGAAGCCATTAACAGCACAAATACTGAAGAAGTGGTGAAAATCCTCAGGCCGGTAAAGGAGACAGCCAAGCGTGAGAGAAAGATTTCGGAGAGTTTGCGAGGTGGCCCCAGCCTCAGCACCCGGGCCGGCATGGAAAAGACCCCGCGCCGCTAAGCCGGCCTGGGTTTTTGGACTCGTGTAAACAGTGCGGATGGAAGCAGTTACACCAGACGTTCACGCGTGTGAGCTTCGGGGGGCCGGCTTGTTGTCGCGGCCTGGAGAGAGAAGGCAGAGATGGGGAGCCCCACAACGTCATGACTGATCAGGAGCACAGAGGGCGGTTGCTAGCAGACGGGGTTTGGCTGAGTTTTACCGCCCTGGCCAAGCACGTAATGTCCGAGTTGCTGCTCCATAACCTCAGAGGGCCGGAGCTGCTCGTAGACTATCAGATGTGCGATTATAGTCTGGCCGTGTGGAGCTTGGGTTGTTTGCTGGCGAATATCATTTTCCGGAAGAAGCCATTTTCCCATGGATGTGACAGATGATCCCTTGGTGAGGATAGCCAAGGTTCTGGGGACGGAGATTTGTTTGACTGCATTGACATATGCAACATTGAACTAGATGCATATCTTGGGTAGACACTCTCCTAAGCAATGGGGACGCTTTGTCCACAGTGAAAACCAACACCTTGGTCAGCCCCTAGGGGCCTTGGTTTCCTGGACATGCTACTGCAGTATGACCACCAGTCACGGCAGGAGAGCCTTAGAACTAGCACCCTTATTTTAACACTGTTTTGAAGGACCGTGCTCAAATGGGCTCACGTAGGAGGCAGTACGCCTTTCAGCAGCCCTGGTATGTCAGGAATTTCTTAAGGGGCAACTCGAGGGGTTCCCTGAAAAATGACCTGCGAGTGGAATAATTCATGGACAAAATCTTTTTTTCTCCCCTTTCAAATTCAGTTCTTCATTACCAGAGATGAACTAACCTTAGTTCCAGTTGCTGCATTTGGGTGCAGATTTCTTTCTATGCCCACCATTGCTCACCCTTCATCCCACACTTTGGGGATTTGTGTCTCATGCTCTTTTCCAGAGATTACAAAAATATAGCTTCTTCAAGGGAGGTGGGAAGGAAAGAGGCAGGACCCAACCTATTAAAGCAGTGTCCTGCTAGTCATTTATATAACTTTATTCCATAAGTACTTCAATGAGGTTATCTGGTGAATCTAGTGGAAATATGTCTTAATAGTTACATTGAGATGCTGAAAACTCTAGCCAAAGTGCAGACAGGTCTTGAAAACCTCTATTCAGTGTGAACCATATCTTATTGACCCGACCCTAAGTCCAGCTCACTTACAAGTTTAGTTGAAAACTTTAATAACCTTCCATCCCAGATTCCTTACCTTGGTCCTCTTCCCTTTTATCTCCCAATATGCTCTATAGCTGGTAGGAGGAGGAAGGCAAAATCTTTTTCAACTTTCTTTGACTTGGCCATTTTAAATTCATTTAGTTACTGGATGTAACTTACTACTTTTTACAAATGAAAAAGAAAAAAACATTGCCTATGTAGGTTTCATTCTAACAACCCTTTAAAAGCTAAGGAGATGTTGCCACACTATTTCATTTTAAGCTTTCTACCTTCTTTTCCTCTTACCTTCCCCTTTCCTTACATACCATCCAGTGAGAAGACCATCCAGTGAGAAGACCTCAGTCTTGTAAATGTATCTGGGAGGTAGGAGCAGAGCCCCTGTTTCCAGTGAAACTGAAATGGTAGACTGTAATTGTGGGAAAACGATAAACTCTTGTTACAGCCCTACCACTGCTTGCTGTGTGTGTGTGTACATGTAATATGTAATACTTTGTCCTTTGTAGTGAAAGATCCAGTGTTGGAATTCTTTGGTTCAAATACATGTTTGGTTTTATTGATCAATGTTAAATTTAAGTTCTCTATGTAAAGGTCTCACTGGGTGGGTGCCTCAGGTTCACATGTGAGGGGCCTGCAGCCTTGTACTATGGTGGCTTCTCAATCCATGATACTAGACATGGCCAAGAGACCTTAAGAAAGCACCACAAGCCAAAGTGTGTCTGGGGATTAAACATCCTTTGCTATAAAACTCATTTTGTGTCTCAGCAGTGCAGGGATTGGGGATGGAAAAATCGCCAGTTTTGGTGTGTGTGTATGTAAAGTGGATTTTCCACTGTAATCCAACCGCCTAGTTTTTTAAGCACAATAGATCTGTATTTTCTCCTGTCATCTTATTATAGTAGCTGCTAGTGGGGACTTGGAAAAATTCTTCCAATGTATTTTAAGGCCTGAAGTCTTAGTTCCCCATTCTCCTACCCTTATGGATTCATAAACCTTTCTCATCTGGGCATCACAGATAAATGTAATTATTTGAGCAGTTGAATTTAATGAACTTATCTAACTTTATAACCCATTTTGGCTCTAGTAACTTTATGAAGGCGGTGGCTTTAGTGAATATAATGGTGAACTTTAGAGAAAGATGAAGCCTCCTTTTATAACACTTCTCAACCATAGGGAAAACATTCTGACTGTGGTAGGGTGGTTTTCTTTTATCGCCACTCACGGTCATTATTATTTCTTTTTTAAAAAAATATATCTTATGATTTCTTAAGGAGAAGAAGGGAGAGGGAGAGGAATAGAGAGTTAGAAACATCGATAAGAGAAACATCAATTCAGCTGCCTCCTGCACACTCCCCACTGGGGATGTGCCCGCAACAAGGTACATGCCCTGATTAGAACTGAACCTGGGACCCCTCAGTCTGCAGGCCGATGCTTTATCCACTAAGCCAAACCGGTCAGGACTCATTATTGTTCTTGACCCTTTTATATCCTAGAATGGATATAAAACATGGGGGTCACCATGTTGAATTTTTCCAGAAGCTAAAAGTACTGGATGTGCCAGAGATACAATTTGTGATTACATTTGCACTGGATTGCGACTTGAATTTACAATTAATAAATTCTCTCTCTTTTTTTTTTTTAGGTGGGAGGAGGGTTGTTGTAAATCAAAACTTCACATCCCACCCTTGTAACTCAGAGAGTCTAGATGTAATAGCGACTGATGTGGGGAGCTGCGGACAGCTGAACCTCCTAACATGCATTAGACCTTGCAAGAAACTAAATGTGAATGCAGAGGTCTTGGAAATGCCAACTGAGAGCCTTTTAAAATAAATAGAAGTTTTCTGCAAATATTTTGTAATAATCAGGGTAGGCTAAACATCCACTATATTAAGTTCTTTCCCTAGGTCTGGTTTTATAAATGTTGGTGATAAACCAAGTCTGATTTATATGATTAACTTCAGGAAATGACAGCACAGCTAGTACAATAACTTGAAGATAACCTCTGCTAATTTTATGATTACCAGTTGTCATTAAATGAATTGTAAAGTTATTTTTGTTTAAAATAAATAAAATTATTTAAAAAAATAAAAGTTTTTAAAATGCTACTTAAGGAGTTACTGCAGAAGCATGAAAAAAAGACCCAATTGGGAGGAAGGTAAGGGTTTACAGAGTAACACCTTCTTTGTTATTGTAAATTACCTCTGCTGTATTCCTGGTATTGGAGTATTTTATTTCTCAGCACTACCTGTGTCTGCACTGATCAGATAGCAGGAAATAGAATGCCGATATAAAACAGTTGTGTTGGAATTACTTGGAAAGGTTTTTGTAAGTATTTTTTAACTTTGAAGTGGGCTCCCTCCCTTTTTTTAAAGTTTGAAGTCCTCCCCTCTCCTCCTTGATTTATTTGTTGTAATTGTATCGTAATTGGTATAAGGAAAACATAACTGTTGGGATGAAGTGCCATGAATATTTTTTAATTAAAAAAACAAACCAAAAAACAACCTACGCGTTTAAACAAATGGGAAGGGAAAAGAACACAAGAGCAAAAGATATGCCATATTGGGTCGATTTAATGATTCTTTCCACCGTGTATTTCATTTGAACAGGCTGGAACGAGGGATGTTTTGTAAAGGAGTGTGGCAGCTTCCTCTGCAACATCAAAAGTCGGGAACACATCCAAACTCCTTGAACCTCTCTTCAACAACTGGTAAGAGATTGGGCATCTGCAGTTTTTCCAAACCCTTCTTGAACCTATTTACATTTCTTGGCTTGTTCAACTCTTAGGGAGTAACAAGTTCCATATGTTTACCACTTGCTGTGTGAAGAAGTATTTCCTTTGGTTATTATTTTAAATGACTGCTTTCCAGGCTTAAGTGCTCCCGTATCCAAATCCCCTTCCCAACTGGTTATAGTCCTCAGGATGCAATGTCTGCCTGGTTCACAGCCCCTGGCATACACATTTCTGCTGCTGTTGAGGTGTGTCTGGTGGTTATATCCAAAGGATCACGGCATGAGGAAGCATGTGTCCTTGGGATTGCTTTTGGGCTGCAAATACTACCTTTGTGCTAGAATGAAAATTGGAATGTGTGGTTTCCCCCCCAATGCCCTGCCAACTTGAAAATGTGAAGCAAAGACTACCCTTCTGAAACTTTTGCCTTTTCTGTGACTATGTCCTTCTGAAAACCTTCACTGTTGTAAGGAATTCCATGCTAGTCCACATGAAATAACTACAGAATCATACTTGCGTGAATGTCCTATTCCAGTTTGAATCCTTTCTAGCGACTGACCTTGCTAATGTGAACATGTTCACATAGTTAAGATTAATGAGTCAATTATTTTTATACAAGCTATCCCTCATGTAGGCTGTTTTCCTTGACTTGACTGTTAATTAATAAAAAGCATTCAATCCTCCTATTATAGTTTGTGGTAATCAGGTACAATTATCAATAAGGCTTTGGTGAATGTCTCTGTGCTCAGGCACATCTAATGAAAATAGGATCTATTTGGCTATGAAGAGAAGTACTTAAAGTTTCTCTTCAGTGAGTGCTCCCAGAAGGAAATAAGGCTATGGATCTTGGAAGGCACAAGTTGCCATTATAAATATAGTTGTGCTTTTAATTAAATAAATACTGAGACAAATGTGATTGAATATGAGATAATCCATTCATGTGGATATTATTTTATGTCATGCCTTAAATTAATGCTTCCTAGGGCTTAGCCTGGTTTCTTGCTAGTTGAAGAGTACAAAGTGTATCCTTCATAAATACACAAAGACCTGCATGCTCTCAGTTCACCTGCATTAGGACTTTGAAATGACAATATTACTTTAGGAAAATCCAAAATAAAATGAGCTCAAAGTTATAGAAGAATTTAAGAAACTAAGACTTGGAAAGCTTAGGAATTTTCTCAAGGTCATAGAGTTCATAGCACTAAGTCTGTCTGTTTCCCAACCCCACATTTTTCCAACTGCCCCACATTTCATTTTAAGTCAGGAGCTATTTGTTACATGTGGATGATGAGCAGAAACAGTAAATACTCTGGGAGTGAGAAATCATCAGGGACTGTGGACATGAAGTAGATAGTCGTGAGGGTGAAAATTAATAGTTTAGGTGATATTATATCCTCTCTATTTGATTCCTTTGGTGACATTTACGTTAGCACCTTGGCTGATCTGTGATAACCTTTTCCATGGAATCCTAATCTGAAATATAGCTTGACACATATATAATACAGCAGAAGGCTGAAGAATAAAGATTGGATTCCTCTTCCTATCCCATTCTCAATTCAGTTACCAAGAAAAGATCTTTGAGATCAAAACACTTTATCTCCCCACCCGCAGAAAAGATGTCAGACAAAAATGTCTAGAGATAATTTTGGATGTGGTACTACATCTGAAGATCAAATAGGACTGCTATAGGGTTTGGGCTACCTATTAGTGAGAAATGAAATACTAACTTTTGGTACTTCTACAGCTTGCTTCACACTACTTAACTTAGCTCCTCTTGTGATCTGAGTGAGATTATATACCATGTTTTTCCATTCTTCAGACTAGGAAATTAACTCTTACTCCTTAAATGATAACTTGAAGTGACTCACCACTCGTGTGTACTGTATCAAAAATTGTCACAATGGTAGACAAGAATACAGAAGGAAATCTGCAGAGTTGGATTTTGCATGTGACAGGTTAGGAGCTGGATAATAGTTTGTAAACATCTGTAGGATGTAAAACAATGTGAGTAACTTCTGGATAGTCAGTAGTTAAAGGGGCAGCCATTAGAGCCCCATATATTACCCTGCAGTTCTTGGTTGGAAACAATGAAAGCCTATTCTGATTAAAGCAAGAAAAAGAGGATTTACTTGGAAGGTATTTGGGGTAGTTCATGGAATCTGGGAAGGTTGGACAACAAGTTCAGGTAGTAATCAAGGGAGGCAAGACATAGCTGAAGCATGGTTGTGGAATGGTCCTGCTGGGGACACTTCTGTTTGCTACTTGATGTCTCTCCACTGCTGCTGGCACCACAGTCAGTGAACACTCATCATGATACTGGGATTGTGTTTCCCCAAGATACTTGTTTCTCTGCTCCTGGACCCTCTGATCCACCAATGACCATGAAAAATCTGACAGATTCCACAGTCTTCTTTTAAAGATATATGGGAGGATAAGGTGGGAGCATCTGATTGGCCATGACTAGTCACATTGCCACACTAGCCTCCTAGGAGGAGAGAGGGAGACTATCTTTCTCAGAACTCCCCAATAGGAAGTGAACTGTGTCTGCTACTAATACTGTGATTCATCTAAGTAGGAGTGGAGTTCAGTTGCTGGACAGTCTTATATAAATGTGTAGCTCTACATTTCCTAGCTTTTGCATAAAAATCTGCCTAAAAGAAGCTGAGACAGCCTTGTTTATAAGGAACACTATTCAAATAAGGCAGGCTTTTATACTAATGGCAATGACTCTAATTGTGACACATTTATTTCTCTAAATCTATGAATATCCTGAATCTATTGTGTCCACAAGGCAAAGTTGTCCAAGCTTTGAGTTTGTCTGACTCAAGCAAGAATGCTCAAAAACAGGCTGGTATCTTTCTCACTGTGTGGCTTTGCAATTCAGAAAATGTAAAGAGGTTTTCCATGGCTTTCAGCCTCCCTATCTATTTTGATCATAGAGGTTAATAATGCTGAAAAGCACTCAGAGTATATAAGGCCGCTGAGGAAATGAGAGCTCTATGTTTTATGGCTGAGACATGACTGGTAATGTATCTGCTGGGAAAGTTGCCATTCGGAGTGCAGCAATGAATATTGGATTCCATCAATTCTCAGTGACGTCTCCCTTCCCCCACTCCACCCTGCTCCTTTGCTACCCACTGGGGAAGGGAGCACGCAGATCCCAGATCTGAGCATGCTGGTTGCTTCGTTCTTTGTAGGATTCTGCCAGTGTTGGGCAGTGGCTTACCACTGTGGTTCCACATTGGAATCACTTGGGAGTTTTCAAAAAGTCTGATGCTCAGGTGTTACTCTAACCTCACCACAAACCAGCCTTACTTCAGGAAAAACACCAGGCAATAAAAGTGGAGATATCTCCTACTCCCTCCCCCCCCCTTTTTTTTTACAGGTTGGAAATGGTCATTCCTGAAACAAGGGTTTGCATTCCAGTTTTCTATCTGTGTGGTCCTGGGCAGGCTACTTTAGCATTCTGCCTTTCATTTTTCTCGTCGTTAGTAATTTCTGCCTAATAGTGTTTTTTTGGGGGGATGGATTAAATAAGACATTTCATTTAAGTTTGTTAGTGTGGTACCTGGCACATAGTAAAGTTTAAAAATCCTAAGTAGCCTTATTACATTGCACACAGCCCTTAGAGTTTCATTAGATTTTTTGGCACTATCCTTTGCTATAAGCTAGTCTGGAATTTTTTGCCCCATTTTAGAGATGAAGAAACTGAGATCCAGGGAGTGTAGTGAATTGCTCATATTCACACAAATGGCATCAAGACAGTAGGACTAAGACTTCACTTCAGGTATTAAGGCTCAATCAAGTTTTTTTTCATACTACAGTGAGTCATTATAGAGGGGGACAAATAAAGAGAGGATGGGGAATAGCATAGGGATAAGTGAGGTGGAGGTCTCTGTGACTGTAAATGGTGGAAGAAGAGACTCATAGGGAAGCTCCTATATATTGGATTTAACTTCAATTTGTTGAAGTTATAAATGGGACAATTGTAGAATTTATTCAAGCAGCTCCCTAATTTAACTCATGCTTCACTATTGGTGCATTTACAGAGTTTGGGAATTGAGGAGGGTAATAGGAAGTAGTCATATAGTACCTCCAAGAACAGGACAGGGATGAAGGAGAAGCTAAAATGACCAATATATTATTTTGAGCCTGAATCAGTGATTGTGACTATATGACTATTATCTGGTGTGTGTGTGTGTGTGTGTGTGTGTGTGTGTGCGCGTGCGCATGCACACATGGGTGTTTTACCCTTATATTAGCTTAAGAAAAGAGAGGAAAATATGTAAAAGGTAGGAAGACTAAGAGTATTGTTACAGGGTGGCTAAAAGCTCAGTCTTCAGAGTCAGAGTTAAGTAACCATATTAGATATACCATGAGCAGTTACTTGTTTGCTTTGACACTTGGTTTCCTAATCTGTAAATTAGGATAGTATGAACACTTAACCCTTAATATTTTATGAAGGATTAAGTGAAATAAAAAATGTTACTTGGCCTAGTATATAGTCAACTCTTAGTAAATATTAGTTGTAATCAATCAATCCATCAACCAGTCAGGAGTTGGAGTTCTGAGTTTGGGAATCTGGCTTCTACTAGTCCCTGTTCTTCTCATAGAGTTTTGGAACCTTCGTGATGTTAAATTAACCTGTATCTCCATCAGTTTCTCCATAATGTGATAAGAAAAATTTACCCTTGTTAAAAATTAATTGTTCTATCTCCTTCTTAAATGTCACCTGAAAAGAGGAAAGTCAGGGTGAAGTCACCCTTGTAAGAGGAAGGAAGATATAAGGAGTTCTAAAATTTATTATTTAACCACAAGTCCCATGCTATAGTGGCCTGAGACTAGTCATTGTGGTTCATATGGTGAAAAGCTTTCTTTTATTCTGTTCTTCCATCTATTTAGTTAAAAAGTACAGTTAGAGAGTCTTTTAGATGCAACGTTTATGGAGGGATACAAGGTGAAATTGACATACTGGTCATTTCTCTGCTTTCTAGATCAGTTTGCCCTGTTTTAATGTCCCTTGGTCTGTTATTGTTCCACAAAGCTGTACTAGCACTCTATGGGATCAACTTCAAAATGAAATGTCTTTTGCACTAACTTTTATGTCAGAGAGTAACATAAGAGCACCCTGAGAGTGGGAAAATGAGAGGCTGACAGTGAATTGTGAGCTGCCTCCAGGTGAAGGGCTATTTTCAGAGAAGGCTAGGAGTCAGGTGTGCATAGATAAGGGCGAAGATCTTGGAGGTAGCTTCCTTTGGACCTTATGTTCTGGCATTGCACTGGCTGTAGAGATTGGACTAAGTTACAGTCTTATATAAAGAACTTATGCAGTGTCTTGAGAATAATAAGAAAATGCATTCAACGGACTAAGTTACTACTCCAACCCAGATTTCTTTTCTCTAATATGGGAATGATAGAGAAAGCTTATTGCGAGTATTAGATGAGGGAATCCTAAAGTGTTTAATGAAGTTGTTGGTATATAGAAAGAATTTTTTTAAATTGGGTAATTTTTAATACTAGCTAAGGTGATAATTTGTTCTTTGTTTTCTGGTCATAAAAAAGGGAGAAATCCAATAGTTACTGTCCATCTTTTAGGTTTCAGGAACTTCCCATATTATATTTTCAAATACCCTCTCCTCACCCCATAATATCATGCCATGCAAATTCCTAGTCCCATTTTATAGGCAAGAAAATTGAGATTCAGACAGGTCAAGCAATTTGTTTAGACTCAAAGCAGTTAGTAAGCTGTGGAATTATAGATTGAAACTTGTATGTGACCCTGAAGCTCATGTTTTTTTTCTACGTAATTGGCAGCATGTACTAAATGAGACTAGAAGAAATGCAACCCATCTTCTTACCATTATGTTTATTCAGTACTAAATTCAAGACACAAATAATGATTTTATTGACTTAACCAGTTGTAGGGATCATGTAGACCCAGTAATTACTCAACCAAATCATGCTTTCTTCTACTTGAGATTAAACAGCCTACCAAGAAATTCAGTAGAATCTCCCTCTGCCAGAATGCTCTAAAAACAGGACAGGTAATTTGTCTCTGCCTGTTTCATCACTGGCCTTTGAGGGGGTAATGGAAGAAAAACAGCCTCCTGGAATTCTTTCTCATCTAGTCTATCTCTGCAATATGTTGCAAAAGGCATTTTTTTTTCCCATCCTAAGCAAAATCTGGGAGAATTTAGTACATAAAACAATATCGATGAAAGGAATCAATACTAATAACTAACATTTGTATAATAATTTCAGAGCTTCTGGAACTCCTTCACATATATTTTCCTTTGAAACTTATATTAGGTGAAATAAGGGAACAAGGATAGACAAGGGTTATTACAATTGCTTTACTTTCCATGTGAGAAAACAGAGGCTTAACACTTAAAGAATTCACTCAATATCCTAAGGGTAAGAAGAAACCAAATTCAAGCTTGAATTTGTTCAACACCATAGCCAGAACTCTTTACCTAAGACCTCACTACTCAAAGCAGGGTCCTAGGATGAGGAACTGGCAGCTTGTCACAATACAGAATCTTTGATCTCATCCCAGACCACCAAATCCATATCTATAATTTAATAAAATTGCTCTGTGGTTTGAATATTTGAATATTCTTCTTTGAGAAGAGGTAACACCACTTCTTGCTTAAATAAGAATTCAGTAAGGTCCCACTGAACACTGCCCTTTCCTCCTTTTAAGTAAATGGAAATTAACTTGCTTTCAAGCCCAAAGCAATCTTGTTTTTATTTTTCTCTTACTGGTAACTTTGAGTAATGTTTTGGGGAATCTAAAATGACTAAGTCAAGATAAGCTGGTAGAAGTTACTCAGAAAGTACTGCTGAAGCAAGTAAAAAGATAGCCCGTGGCCCTGGCTTGTGTGTCTGTTTGTTAAGCATTGTCCTGTGCACCAAAAGGTTACTGGTTCCATTCCTGGTCAGGCACATGTCCAGGTTGTGGGTTTGGTCCTCAATTGGGGTGTGTATAGAAGGCAACTGACTGATGTTTCTCTCACACATTGATGTTTCTCTCTCTTTCTCCCTCTTCCTTCCTCTCTCTCTCAGAACAATAAAATATATATGTAAAAGAAAGGAAACCCAGGCCACTGGCATGAAACCAGGAAGTCTGATTCTGAAAAGCACATTCTGAGAGGGTGAAACAATCCATAGCTGGCTTCATCTGAGAAACTTCTCCAGGTTTTAAAGCAGTTATTTCTTGCTTGCTTAGAGATGGGATGTACTGAGGCCAGATGCCCTATGAGAGGGACCCTCTTCAAACAGTATCTGGGTAGCATCATTCAACCCCAGCAAAACCCCAGAAGGCCAGAGCAGACTTTTGCTGCCCAATGCCTTAGCTTTCTTTTCTTTAGAGCCAGCTGTGTTTGTAAGAAGTGCACGCTCTCCAGGTGGGCTCCCTCAGTTACAACAGGGCCCCCATCCCTGGAAGGTGTGTCCCATGAGGGCCCAGAGATTTGCTGGCATTGTGGCCCTGGGCAGCATGCTGTCTTCTTGCTAGAATGCTTCTCCATTCTCTGCTGGATGATGCTGGCAAGTGAGGAAGAGCACGCTTTAGCACGTTTTTGCCCTGCTGTAAAAACAAGGAATTTATGAGTAAGCCGGTTTGAAAAGAGGGCCTGGGGAATCATTACTGAAAGCATAAAAGACTAATTTCCCCCATAAAGTGGCAGCAATAAATGTCCTGTAAATATGGGCCTGACTCCTTCAAAAGCATAATTTTACCCCCAATCCAGTAGAGTCTATTTCATGGTTAAACAGAGTAAATGACAGACTCAGTGGTTATTCTCACACACCTGGAGTGAAGCAGTATATACTAAAGCAAGGGAGAGTAACCCAGGAGGACACCAGTCAGCTCAGGCTGCCTCCAGTCAGGGAGGAAGAGAAGGTAGGAAAGAAGGAAGGAAGAAGATAGGAGGAGGAAAAGCTGGCAAAACAGCAGCAAAGGAAATCATCAGTGTGTGAAAGTCCACAAAACTAGCAATGGTGAAATGGAGACATTGCCCTCCTGAAGCTTCAGTAGTCTGGGAGGATTCTTCTCCTGATTATAAAACATTAGGAACAATGGTATTTTCATAATATCTGTTTCAAGAAAATTAAGGCCAAATTTGGATATAAGTTTATATATTTCCCTGTCCCCCAATTTGTGGCTGTAACAAAGCTTTTGAAATTAGAGGGTTCTAGAAAATGTTGAAATTTTCACTTACTTTTGCTAGGTCAGCTAATCAACAAGCAGGTGCTGAGTTTGCAGGGTGTCAGCCAGGAGGAGGATCCCTGCTTTTCTGAGATGCTGAGAGAATGTGACAGTCCAGGCAGCAGGTCCATGGGGAGGAGGCATCCCTGAGTGGATCCTGGTGGGGAATGCAGCTGGTGATCAAGGAGAAGGAAGGAGCAATGTGTTCTTTCATTGTCATTAAGAGAATCTCTGTCAGCAGTAATGATGATTTAAAAATAAAAAAGAGTTGGTAAGTAGAATGTTCTACATTATTTATCTATATTATACCAATAAACCTATAAAATATTTCTCCAGCTTTTGCTTTCTGAGAGTAGGACAATTGAGCTGATTAAGGAGTTTCCAGCTGGGAAGATACAGAACCTAGGCTCTGGATGGAAGATATTGTAGGGGCATATAGAAGCAGATAAACTGCTGCTGCTGTCATATCTATGTCACCTGCTTAAAAAGCCCAGCTTAAAAGGCAAAACGACAGAAGTTAGGAAAGCAAAAGCGAAGACTAGGGACTGAGGAACCAGACATCGTTGGGTTCAAATCCATTCTACCACTTAGCAGCTGGGTAAACTTATGAAAGATTCAATTTGCTTGTGCCTTAGAGTCCTCAATTGTAAAGTGGGGATAATAATAGGGCTGGTGTGAGAGTTAAAAAAGTTAATATTTGTAAATGACTTACAGTAGTGCCTGGCGCAGGGTAACTTCACATGTTCTTGAAGTTGGCTTCATATATGTGTTCACTAAGTTATTATGAATTACATGATTATGCCACTTGACTTTCTATGCCTCATGCATAAGAGAGTATCTGTTATGAAAGGGTTGTATTCTTCCCCCCGCCCCCCACTTTTGAGGCATCATTGACGACAGATTGTGTTTATATATTTAATCAATAAAAAGCACACATTTTTCAGATAAAATCAATGACTACTTCTGGGAAATTTTCTTTTCCCACCCCCACTCTGTCATGCTCTGTTACTTTTAAGGTGACTTCCTTTAAGATGACTGAAGATTAGGCATGTCTAGTAGTTGGGTTTTCTGGTGACTATGCTTAAATTCCTGATGTTTGCCCTGGCCCAGTGGTTCAGTTGAAATTATAGAGTACATCAAAAGGTTTAGGTTCGATTCTTGGTCTGGGTATATACCTAGGTTGTAGGCTCAACCACCCCCCCCCCCCCCCCGGTCAGGGTGTGTATGGGAGGCAACCAATTGATGTTTCTCTCTCACATCAATGTTTCTTTCCCTTCCTTCTCTCTAAAAATTAATAAAAACCTATCCTCAAGTGAGGATTAAAAGAATTCCTGATGCTTGAGTTTTGATCTCATCTACTATTGAACATTTTTCTCATGTTCAGTTGTGATCTCTCCTCCTCTTGAGGTGCCTTAATTCATGGGCTCTTTTTCAGCCCCCTATAGACTATTACCCTCCTGCAGGACTCATGCTTCTTCATTCCACTCCTTATTCTCAGTCACCGTTATTGGCTGCTTCTTTCTCTATGACAGTGGTTGGCAAACTCATTGGTCAACAGAGCTAAATATCAACAGTACAATGATTGAAATTTCTTTTGAGAGTCAAATTTTTTAAACTTAAACTTCTTGAAAATAGACTCACCCAGGCCGTGGTATTTTGTGGAAGAGTTACACTAAAGGGGCCAAAGAGCCAATTGTGGCTCATGAGCCTCAGTTCACCGACCATGGCATCATGACATTCCATCTCCCCTAACACTGGAGTCTTGCTTGTTCTCCTGTGGCTGTCTCAGGAGGAACCTATGAAAGACTTACTTTGATAGTCATAAGATGCTAGGAAGTGAGGGCCACACTAAGATAGAGCCAGGCATGGCATCAGGGCAGGTTGGTGGTGAGGAAAGTTACTTCTCTTTCCTGTATGCCTATACTCACTCTTGCTTCTGGGTGAAGGATGGGAGGGACAAGCTTGCTATTTTAATTCTGGGAAACAGGTCACTGGGGCATCCTCAATCACCAATCAGATGTTAGATGGTCACCAAGTGCCTCAAATTATTCTATTTGTTATAGGAGGTTAAGACAAAGAGTATAAGATGTCCCTTAGCCATAAGAATGTAAAAATTGTTTTGTTAATAATAAATACAATTAGGAGAATCATTCTCTAAATGACAAGAATAGTAGAAACTCAGAGATGGAGCAAGGCCTAGTAGCTTCCAAGAGAAAGGGTGATTTGAATGAAGAACTCAGGTTAGATTAGGGGACTTGGACAGGGAGGAGGAAATATTCTAGGTGACAGTGGAATATGGGGTGTGAGGAACTACGTATGTCCATGCTGGCCCAAAGGGCACCAGGTGGGACAAATAAGAATAATAATAGCAAATTCACTTAGAGAAGCAAAATCTACTTCTCTATTGCCAAAGCAAATTCACATGCAATATCTGATTAGAAATGGAATTGTTAAGTTGGAGATCACAGATGTTTGCTAAACTGAGATCACAGACATTGAAAACATGAAAGTGCTCTGCCTACTCCTAGTGGAGTCATGAGATTGACCTGTCTGGCTCTTTCACCCCAAATTCATGAATTTTTTATGGAGATGGACCGGTCCTAGTTGAACTGGTCTTTACATACCTGGAATTCCAGCCTCAATTTAGGCTCTGTGCCTCTGTTTTCCTTTCATTTCCTTATGCTTTGTCTGAGATAACTCACCTTGAGTCCTAATGTAAACCCTGTAGAGAATGCCAAAGACTAGTACCTATGCTCTCTATCTTTTACTTGCTCTAAAAGTAGATAGGCCCATCTGTTTAAAGACTATTGAAAATAATTAACACTTTTCTTTAGCTGGGAAGAAGCACATGTTAATATAGTGGGTTTTTTAAAAAAGAAAAAAATGAGAAATGCCTGTATTAATTTGACTTCATGATTTATTATTAGCTATCATTTTCAACTTCTCAGAGTATTGTCACCCACCCCAGAGGACCATCATTGGGCTGGTTTTGGCACCAATTTAGATTATATTAGTGTTAATTTGGGTTTTCTACTGCCTGCTGCTTAATAACTATCAGCAGGTTTTGTCCCCATCGTATCATTAGCACCTTCTTCCTTCAGGTTCTGACTGGGGGCAACAGAAGCCCCAAGCTTCCAGCAATTTATACCTACTGACTCTCCCTGCAGCTAATTCATCTTCATGATCTGTCAGATTCTTCACTCAACTTCTTAACTCTTTCACTATTCTTAAGGAGTTGGCCAGTTCAGCATCAATTGACTTTTAAAACTTATAGTAAGGTTAGGGAGGTGAGAAACTTTGTAGGTCATCTGTGGTACAACTTTTGTTTTCTGGATGATATAAATGAAAGTCAGGGAGATTAAGTAATTTGTTTGAAGTCAACATGGAAGAATAGAGACAAAGCTGAGCCCAGACTCTGATCATCCTAATTATCATTCCATATTCTTTCAGATTCTCTCATTATAGTTTGGGACCAGGCAGGTACCTCCACAACCCAATCAGCCCTTGGATATATGACTGCTTGAGGTGGAAGCCACAGCACTTAGGAACAGTTTCTAGGCTGAACTGTCACATTTTAATACAACTAAATAGCTAAAATCAAGATTGCAGAAAATTTCATAACATAACGTAAGTAATTCTCAAAAGACTGCACACATTAAATTTTTATGGAGTATATGTATTCCTTACTATAATGAGTCAAATAGTCACTCTTTGCTTTCTCTTTTCTTTCTTCTCGGTATATGGTCAGTCATCAATCCAGCTGAGCATTGCCTCTTGAAAGAATTTATCAAATTATTTTCTCAGTTCCTGCTACAAAATCTCTCTCCTGTTTCAGATCCAAAGGACTGCAATAGCTTCTTAGCTGGTATCCCTGAGCCCTGCATTCTTTTTAAAATATATTTTATTGATTTTTTACAGAGAGGAAGGGAGAGAGATAGAGAGTTAGAAACATCGATGAGAGAGAAACATCAATCAGCTGCCTCCTGTACGCCCCCCTACTGGGGATGTGCCTGCAACCAAGGCCCTTAACTGGAATTGAACTTGGGACCTTTCAGTCCTCAGGCCTACGCTCTATCCACTGAGCCAAACCGGTTTTGGCTGAGCCCTGCATTCTTGATCCCTATAAATATGTCAACATTCATTCTAGATTCCTGGTTGAAAACTGATCCTGTCCTTTCTCAGCATATCTTATAGGTGATGATTTCTTACTTATAGAAGAGTATTCAAACTGGGCTACACACAAGGGATACACATATATGAGTGGATTTTAATAACTCAATTGCCTAGTCTTCGATATCCAATGAGCCTACAATAACAAGATTCTTCTTTTGCCCCTTAAAAAATAGAGCTAGGCTTTTTACCAATCCTAAATCTTATTTTGGTATATTTACTAGGATGTAAAAACCTCCAAATATCACATGAAAGGATAAATGGAATTGTTGATTTTTACAAAAATTTCCTTTAATTGTTAATTACTACACTTTGATTCCTCAACTGCAACAGTAAATGGTTAATGATGCTGATTCTTTTGAATGTAACTGGATTGAATTAAAAAAAAAACTGTATAAAACCCAAGATAAATATTTTACATGGTTTCTCTCATTCAGTGTGCTTAATCAACAGGGTAGTTAAAAAAGCCTATCAAGTCATAAAATACAATATTTGTTTAATAAACAGTTGCTTCTTATTTTATAAAGTATTTAAGTTTTTTTTTAAGTAAGCCTATTGTGAAAACATTTAAATATGTGTGAGGGGTAATATAGTTTGTTTTCTCCTAAATATTTTATTTTGAGAAAATTTTAAACATATAGAGGTGGTCAGAGAATTATACAGTGAGCACCCACATATGCATCACTTTTTGTTTTAATATTCACCTGCAGATATGTTTTTATTGATGCATTTTTTTTTTAGAGAAAAAAAGAGAAACATCAATATAAGAGAGAAACATAGATTGGTAGCCTCTCATATATGGCCCAACCAGGGATCGAATCATGTATGCCTGGGTGTGTGTCTGACTAGAAATCAAACCCACATCTTTTTGATGTATAGAATGACCAAGGCCATTTATGTACCACTTTTATAATATACTAGAGGCCCGGTGCACAGAATTCATGCATTGGTGGTAGGGCATGGCCTGCAGGGATCGGCCCAATGTGGGAGCACCTCTCATTCGGGTAACTTTAGCAGCTGTGGACTCTCCCTCTGAGCAGTTGGTCCCTGATTTGACATCTTCCATGGAGCTGAGCACTTGCCTCTTCAAGGGACCCAGTAGGGCCTGGGCCCAGGGACAATAGCACTGAGAGGCAGCAAAGTAAGTCTCAGTCCTGCTGCAGCCATGAACCTGCCTCCCATTCTCCAGGGTTAGCTCTGCAAGCCCCAAGGTGGTGCTGCACAGCCTGCAAGTGTCTGGAGGAGGCAGCAAGGAGTGAGGAGGTGACAATTGCAACCCAGTTTCCTGTCTGTCAGCCCTGAATTTGAAGCAAGAAGAGCCACTCATCCCAGTCAACTGAGTGGTTCTCTCACTGTGGTAGTGCACTGACCACCAGGGGGCAGCTTCTGCTTTGAATGTCTGCCCCCTGGTGGCTCAGTATGCATCATAATCACTGGTTGAATGGTCGTTCTGGTTGTTCCACTGTTGGGTTGCTCGGCTTTTATTATATAGGACTAGAGGCCCAGTGCACAAAATTTGTTCACTTGGGGAGTTCCTCAGCCTGGTCTGCAGTCTGGCAGTGGGACATCCTTAGTGCTGATGCAAAGGCAGGAGAGGCTCCTGCCACTACTGCTGCGCTCGCTAGCCATAAGCCCAGCTCAGGGCTTTTGGCTGAGCAGCATACCCCTGTGGGAGCACTCTCATCACCAGGGAGCAGCTTCTGCATTGAGCGTCTGCCCCTTGCTGGTCAGTGTGCATCATAGTGACTGGTGGTTCCACTGTTTGGTTAATTTGCATATTAGCTTTTTATTATATAGGATTTGCCTTATCACACATCTAGCTATCTATGCATCTTGTTTTTTTCTCAATGCAATAAAAACTAAGTTGCAAACATTATGTGCAGAGGTTTTTCACTTATTTTAGTAGATATCCTAGAGGCCTGGTGCACGAAATTCGTGCATGGGGGGCGGTATTCCTCAGCCCCGCCTGCACCCTCTCCAATCTGGGACCCCTTGAGGGATTTCTTACTGCCTATTTAGGCCCGATCCATAAACAGGTGGTTGGACATCACTCTCACAATCCTGGACTGCTAGCTCCCAACCACTTGCCTGTCTCTGCCTGATTGCCTCTAACCGCTTTTTCCTGGCAGTCTGATAACCCCCTCACCACTTCCCTGCAGCCTGATCAATACTTAACTGCTCCCCTGCTGGCCTGATTGTCCTTAACTGCTCTTCCCTGCAGACCTGGTGTCCCCCAACTGCCTTCCTCTATCAGCTCTGTCACCCCTAACTGTCCTCTCTGCTAGCTTGATTACCCATATCTGTCCTCTCTTACAGTCCTGTTTTCCCCCAACTGCCCTTCCCTGCTGGTCTGGTTCCCCCCAACTGCTCTCCCCTACAGGCCTGGGTCCCCCTAACTGTCCTCCCCTAAAATCCTGGTCTCTCCCCAACTACCCTCCTCTGAAGGCCTGCCCCCACAAACTGTCCTCCCCTGCTGTCCTGATCTCTCCCAACTGCCCTACCTTGTAGGACTGGTCCCCTCAACTGCTCTTCCCTGCAGACCTGGCTCCCCCAACTGCCCTCCTCTGCTGGCCTGGTCCCCCTTAACTGCCCTCTCCTGCAGTCCTGGTTTCCCCCCACTGCCTTCCCCTGCAGGCCTGGGTCCCCTCCAACTGCCCTCTCTTGCTGGCCCAGTCTCCCCCAACTACTCTCCTCTGCTGGCCTGGTCACCCCTACCTGCCCACAACTTCCCTCCCCTGCAGGTCATCTTGTGGGGCCATCTTGTGTCCACATGGGAGTAGCCATTTTTGATCACATGTGAGTAGCCACTTGTATCTTGGAGTGATGGTCAATTTGCATATTACTCTTTTATTAGATAGTATTGCTT
>PVJN01035532.1:0-22056 GCA_004026805.1 Lasiurus borealis | reverse complement strand
CAGCAGGGAAATAAAGTATAATGCCATCTGAACATATATAGTAGGATTATTTTTATTTAAAGGCAGGTCTGGCTGCGTAAAGGGGATTTGGAGTGACAGGTTCTGTCTGAGCCTCTGATTCTGTGCATCGGAAGAGCCCATGTATCCAGGGCAGTAGGGAGAGGCGGTTCTCCAGGATTATTGGTCTAGACACTAGGTTATAATGTGAAATTATTACGATTGGGGGAGAAAAATCAGTGCTTCTTTGCAAGATGGGAGACACTGAAAAACAGTGGCCAGACACATTAGGCTATGGCTGAAAGAGGCTCCCTCCTTCAGTGTCTTCTAAGATTCAGTGTCATCTAAGGTGGATGGAATGGAATCTCCTACTCTGCAGACTGCATCCTCCTGCGGCTAAGTGCAAAACCTGGGCTGGATTTTAGACAACCCGCACTAATTGGAAGACACTAGCAGCCGTTCATTGTGCTCTGAAGGAATACTTTTTTTTTTCTTAATTTTTTTTACCTTGATCTCTGAATGACTCAGATACGAAGATGTATTACATATCTTGCTATGGGCCAACTAATTTCACATTGAAATTATCTCAATAGTTGAAAGTTACTGTGGTCTCATAGTGGGAATGGGCCCCCAGGGCATGTGGGAATTCTTAATTCTGGTCCCACCAGTGCCCCTCACAGAGCTGCCTGCCTCTCCTGCCTCTCAGCATTGCTGAGCATCAGTTTTTCTGCTCACAAACTGGGTTGGCCTTTAAGTCTATACAGCTGCAGTTGTAACATGGTTTTTGCCAATCTTAGTGTTGCTCGTCTATTAGAAAAAATGCCGGGTACTGTATCACCTAATCAATGTCCTCCTCTCTGTTTTTTTCATGTTGAATCACTTGGCCTTGGAAACTGCATCATTTTTCATGAGTTTGTGAATTCTGTAGGGACAGAGGCCCCGCCTTCTTACTGCTTAGTGTTGCAATAATGAATAAATGAACAAACAGAAGAATGAGTAAATAAATGAAAACTTACCGAGATGCTGAACTCTCATTTGTCCCATTAATATCACGATAAGTAGTCACACATTTGTTCCTCTCTTCATTGCCAGGAAGGCAGAATTCTGACACTTACTGAGACAACAGAAATGACATCATAGCATGGGAATGGGTACAGATGGTGTGACCCCAAGACTCAGCGAATAGCTAGCTGTGTAGCCTGGGGGAAAGTGCCCACCCCCTCTTGAGCCTCCACATCCCCCTAACTTGATGGGCTCTAGAAACCTCATTCTGCCTGGCTCCTACTCTTGAAGTTGGTGGTTCTTGGGCCTAAACAGAGGGCTTTTTATTGAAGCGTAAAAGGTAAGACCCATCTGTCCCTGGGTGTCCCCACTTTGCATTGAGGACATGTTAGAGGCATTTCTCCTGAACCTTTGGGTGCCGGAAGCTGGTGAGCAAAGCTTCATGAGTAAGAATCATGTTATTGAGGTGCAGCCACTGAGTGGGTGGAGACGGCACTGCACTGAGGATGGTCAGGTTGCTTTAGAGTGTTGGGGAGTGTGTGTGTTTTTTAGCAGACTTTATTTTTAAGAGCATTTTTAGGTTTATGGCGATACTGCACAAAGGTACACAGATTTCCCATATACCCCCGTCCTCCACACATACATGGCCTCCCCCATCGTCAACATCCTCCTCCAGAGTGCTGCATTTGTTACAATGGATGAACGTACATGGACTCTTCACAGTCACCCAGAGCCTATAGGGTACATTAGGGTTCACTGTCTTTTTTCAAAAACAAAACAAAACAAAAAAACATTTTTATTTCAGAGAGGAAGGTAGAGGGAAAGCGAGAGAGAAACATCAATGATGAAAGAGAATCACTATTGTCTGCCACCTGTGTGCCGCCTGCATGTCCCCTACTGGGATTGAGCCCATAACCCAGGATGTGCCCCTGTCCAGAATTGAACCCAGGACCTTCAATCTGCAGGCCGATACTCTATTCACCGAGCCAAACCAGCAAGGGCAGGGGTTCACTCTTGGTGGTGTACATTCTATCAGTTTGGACAAATGCATGATGGCACGTACCCATCATTAGCTGTCATACAGAGTATCCTCCTTGCCCTTTTAAGTAAATAAATTGAATCAACTTGCAGTCTTTCTGATTTATCTGATTCAAGCTGAATATTTCATTTCACTCTGAGGTGAAACCCATGTTTCCTAGGTCATACCCTCCTTCATAAGAGACCTCAGGACTGACTCATCTCTGTTCTTCAGTGCCTTGAGTATGACAGGTGCCCCATACTCATAGACTGATGAGAGAAGGGGCAAGTAGCACCTGCAGACGGTCCTGGAACCTGGAGGACCACCTGGCCAGGAGCACTGTCCCTGGAAACAGCCCCTGCACCACCTTTGGCATGTCCCGGCCCCCAGAAGGCCGTGGAGACTCCGGTCTGATTGGTGGAAACTGTATTTATGACATTTTTTTTCTGACACTTACACAAGCCACCTGAAATATCTCTGTTTAAGACATCACGAAGAACTGAGACTGATTAACTATGTTTGAACCCTGTGCTGCATCGGGTAGTGTCCGGAACCACCATTATAGAGCCAAGAGGTGGCAAGTGGGGGTTTGAAGGAAGAGTAGTTTCCATTCGTGGTAAATTGGTGCTTACACAGTGCCCAGCACACGGTTTCTCAGCGAAGTTAGTTCTCACAAGAGTGCTCAGATTTAGGCAAATTTTCTTCATTGCCGGTTTACAGGTGTAAAAACGGAGGTGGCCGGGAAGTGGACAAGCCTGGCCAGGACAGGCAAGGCTTTTTCCTGCTCTTAACCAGTGTGTTCTCCTGCCTGTTGTCCAGGTAGCAAGTGCCTACCTGCCCAGAGCCTTTCCCCACACATTGGAAAACACTAGGAGTGAAGCACAGCCACCTCAGAGAGCTGCCATCACCACCCCCCTTTGTTCTCTCCTCCCTGGGAGTGCACGTGTTCCTGTGCAAAATTAGGGGGCACCTAAAATACCTTTTTTTAACCAATAAATTGAATCAACTAGCCGCCTTTCCGATTTGAGTCACGACCTTGTCAAACACCGTGGTTAGGGGAGATGCTTCATAAACCAGCAGCAGGTGAGAGAAGATCCATTATTACAGCCATGTCCAGAGTTTTGGTGTCCGGTTAGTGTTAAGACAGGGCATCAGGTGGACCCTTGGAGGCTCCGGTCCGCGCAGCCCGATCCATTCCGGTGCTTCCGTCTGCCCGCCGAGCCGCGCTCCCGGGACCTGGCGGCCGGCTGAGCGCGCGGCCCACGGTCCCTGCACGTCGGCCCCCGCCCGCCCCGCCCGGGAGCGCGTTTCCCTTTGGCGCCGCCGCCCTCCCGCCCCTCGGCCGCGGCGGCGCGGCTGCCTGCGCGTCTCGGGCCCCGGGAGTGGCGCGGGCCCCGGAGTCGCCGGACTGTGCGGGAAAAGGCCCGAAGATGCGCGCCGGCCGCACGCGGAGACAATGAAGCCGCGGGCGCCGCCGCCGCCGCCGCCCGCCCCGGGCCCTGCGCGCCTCGGCCGCACCTGCCGGCCCGCCCGTCCCCGCTCCTGACGGCCCGCCCTCCGCCGCTCCGCCCCCCGCCGCCCCGCGGGCCCATGGCGGGGCGCCCGGGACCCGGAGCCCCGCACTCGTGCCGCGCGGCGCAGGGGCCGGCGGGCGCCAGGGGCGCCATCCCTGCGGCTTGAGCGCGGCCCTCGCGGCGAGCAGGGGGCGTGGGCCCTCTCCCGGCGCGCCCGCCCGCTCGCTCCGCCTCGCCTCGCCTCGCCTCTCCCGGCGTCTGCCGGCCCGCGCGCCCGGCCCGCGGCGCTGGAGGCAGAGGAGCCCGGGCGGGCGGCGGGCGGCGCGGCGGCGGCGGCGGCCCCGGGCGACATGTACCTGCTGGACGCCGGCGGCGAGCCCGCGCCTCCGCCCGCGGACACGATGCCGCGGGGGACGCCCCCCAGGAAGACGGTTTACCGCATCTCCGTGACCATGGTCCGCAAGGAGCAGCTGCCCGCCCCGGGCCCCGGCGGCCCCGACCCGCCGCCACCCGCTCGCCCGCTGCGGGCCGGGCGCCCCCCGGACGCGCCGGGGCGGCTGCTGGAGGAGGAAGAAGAGGAGGTGGAGGAAGAGGAGGCAGAAGAGGCCGCGGCGGGCCCCGAGGACCCAGAGGGCGGCCGGCCGCGCGCCCGGGGCGTCCGCACCCACCGCGCCCGCAGCACCGGGCAGCTGGAGCTCGGGCGGCTGCGGCCGTGCGCACGCGGCGCGGAGCCCACGGACCTGGCGGCCGCGGCGGCGCGGGAGGAGCGCGGCTCGCCTCCGCCCGGCAGCCCCGACGCGGAGGGGGCCCGGGCCGCGCCCCTGCGGCGCAGCCTCAGCTTCAGGCACTGGCGGAGCGGGCCCGAGGCCCCGCGGGAACGGGCCCCGGGCGGCGGGCGGCGCCACAGCAGCTCGGCGAGCCTGGCCTGGGCGCCGGGCGGCGAGGCCGCGGCCGACCCCGGCGTCGCCCTCCCCGAGCCCGAGCCCGCGCCCGCGCCCCCCGCCGCGCAGTCCGCCTCGGAGAAGCGCAACACCCTGGACGTGGGCGAGGTGCTCAGCAAGAACGATGCGCTCTCGGACCTGGAGCGCTGGGAGCGCAGCAAGAGCAAGAACCGCACGCTGGACAACAGCGACCTGCAGCGGCTGGAGCGCGCGCGGGCCGCGGCCGCCGGCCCCGGCGCCGCCTCGGAGCACCGGCTGCTGCGCTTCTTCAGCGGCATCTTCGCGCGCAGGGACGGCGGCGCGTGCGGCGGCGGCGGCGGCGGCGGGCCCTCCCCGCGGAGCGGCGCCTTGCGAGCCCGAGGCTACTTCAGCCTGCGACGCGCCCCGGCCGACGCGCACTCCTCCAGCGCCGAGAGCATCGAGGGGTCCCCGCGCAGAGGTGGGCAGCGCGGCCGGGCGGTGGAGGGGGGACGGTGGTGGGGACCTTGGTGCGCTGGGACTGGGGGGTCGGGGGGCGGGCAGCTAAGGGATCTGCCCTCTCCGGTCCCCCGCCGCACGTGGTGGTGCAGGATGTGCACCCGGGCACTGCAGTGTCCCCCGGTAATGATGCTGCGGCGGCGTCTGGACCTTCCTGGCTGGCCTGGCTTCCAGCCGCGTCTGAAGGCGCCTTTCAGGGCTTGTGATCCCAGCCCCGGTGAGCCTGCCTCAGGGGAGAGCGCCTTGGCCAGCGGCGCCTTTCTCCCGCGGAGCTGGCACAGGCCCCGCAGCCCGCAGGCCCAGGGAGCTGGCAGGCAGCTCGCTGCCACCTGGGAGACCTGTGGGCCGCTGCTCCCGGAGGCCAGGCCGTGGGCCGAGGCTGGCGCACAGGTGGCGCCCTGGTGGCGAGCAGCGGCTTTCCTCTCGGTTGATGTCTTACTCCATCACCACGCCCGGTGTCGCTCTCGGTCAGGGCTGCCTGGAGGTGGTACTGCGCTGTGGCCTAGGCTGTTTGCGGCTCTCTCACCTGTTGTGCTTGGTCAGGGATGTAGGCCCCTCTCTGTGGCCTCCGCTCCAGTAGCTATGTTAGGAGGAGGGCACCTGTAGCCACCGGTTTCCCCTTCCTCGTCATGGTGTCTGGTATGCAGGCAGGGAAATCGCAGCCTGGAAGCCCGTCCTGCAATCTTAGTCCTTTGCTCTCTTAGGCCCCTTGGCTAGGACCTTGTAGGGAAGGTCCCAGGTGGTGTGATAATGTCTTGGTACAAGAATCGGGTAGCTTCTGATAGTGTGGGGTCAAAACTCTCCAGAACCTGCAACACACAGACTCCTTCTCTCCACATGCCCGGGCATCACTCTGCAGGAGGAGGCGGGGTGGGCAGGGAGCCTCTCTGGAGGGCCGGGGTGGGGAGATCTCAGGATGCGGTCTCCCATGCCTTTCCCCCTGAAAGGTCCGGAGGCCATCAGCACAGCTCTGCTGCTGCTACAGGTGAGGCTGGTGCGGTGTGGGAGCCTTTGGTGAGAGAGAGACTTTCAGCTGCCACCTCACCTTCCTCCTGGAGGTCACCAGTTACCTGACTGCCCAGGGGTGTAGTAAAACCAGACAAAGCAAAGAAATTGCTGCTCTCTACATTAGTATTCTTAAGTGAAGACAAATAATGTCACCTTCTGATATGCTGATGATGATCCTCCAAATGTGAGACTCTTTGAAACCAAGAAGTTGAATGTGCAATTGTTAAAAGCTGATACTGTTCTTAGTGAGGATACAGTATAACATACCTGTTGCCAGACTGTCATTAGTTTAACTTGCTGGATTTTTTTTTTTTTTAAGCAGTATTACTTTATTATTTTCTCAATAATTTGAAGCAGGGCGCATGAATCGTTTACCCACATGTGGTCATGTAATCCACACCATCGATGTCCATACGTACCAGGAATCCTGTCTTGAAGAGTTATTTGTCTGTAGGTGAAGCTGGGTGAATGATGGCCTTATTAAGTGATCAGTGTCAGTGGTGTGGCCCATACATTTCACCCCAAAGTCTCTCTTCAATTACAATTGACATTCAGTATTATTTTATACTAGAGGCCGGATGCACGAAATTCGTGCAAGGGATTCGGCCTTTGCGGCCCTGGCTGCCGCCACCCTCTGGGAGGCCATCGTTCTCCTGCACGTGCCGCCACCTCTTCCTTCCTCTCCCCCTCTCCCCCCATATATACACACTGGTCGTTCCAGAAGGTCGTTCTGCGACTGTCCGGTCTAGTTAATGTATTAGCTCTTTATTATATAGGATTAGTTTCAGGTGTGCAACATAGTGGTCAGATATCCATGTAATTTACAAAGCGATCCCCTGGATACTTAGAGAACCCGCCTGGCACCAACCATAGTTATTACAGTGTTATTGACTGTGTTCTCTGCTGTGCCTTATACCCCTGAAACTGTTTTGTATATCTTGTGTTTTAACCTGCCTTGGGAAACTTGTGTTAGGAGGCACCATGTTTGACTCCCAACCATTATCCCATCCCTTCCCTCATGCTCTGAAACTATTTAACAATCCTATGAGTTACTTGGGTCTGTATAAACGTGCTGCTTCCCTGTGCATTCAGTGGAAGTTGAGGCACGCAGCCTGGTCCCCCTCTAATAGTAGGCTTGCATCTTTGCTTTGCATCTGGGCTTTGTAGAAAATAGTAATTACCGCCTGGGTTCCAGACAAGTATGCATCACAGGGAGAGGGCCAGGGAGAAGCACAAAGGATGTAGAATAAAGGTGGTCCTGTGGTATCTATTGATTCAGGTAAAAGCACTGGCATTTGGGTGTTCCTTTTTGTTCAAATGGATGGATAGTTGATTTGAATTACTAAAGGTGTGAAGTTTGTTGGAATTTTTCCCTCTGGAGCAGTAGAAGATAACAATAGTAATGATTGGAATAGTGCTTGGTTTGTTTGTCCCTTGTGGCCAGTCCTTCTGGGGGTGGAGTTGCTTTGGTCTGAGGCTAGGGTTGTGGGTTCTGTAGAAAAACCGAATGTTAATGAACTAGGTCACACAGCACACAGTCAGAACTGCAGGACCTCACTTTATTCTGAAGTTCTAGGTAATGACAGAAAGGCCACCCTTTTCACCTGCCTTTGGCTAACATGCCTGAAATTACAGGTCATGGTTCTTAGGAGATAAGACCAGTGTCCTTCTAAGTATAAGGTAAATTCCCCACAGCTTCCAGGTCTCATTTTATTATACACTTGCCCACATTTTATATGTCGGCTTTCTGTGACACAGTTTTTCATAATTTAGGTGCTAAGTAAATGAGGTTATGATTTTAGGGTAAGAATCTCTAAGGCTGCAGTCAGATAGAGTGGCACAGGCCCGTTTCTCTGGGAATGTCGGGAGGTTGCAGGTGCCCAGGGCCTTGCCCACAACCGGGCCAGGTGGGTTTGCAGGACTCGGAAGATGTGGATTTTGGCGAGGTACTGGGGTGCAGGCTCCAGAGCTCTGCCCCTGTGGCCAGCAGCACTGCCACAGGCACCGATGATTTGTAGCCTGGTCTGAGATACTCACATTCAGTATGATAAACGTTTTGCCACCAAGAGTCTGCTACAAGCACTGTTTTTTTTGGTCTTTTTGGATTTCAGAATAATAGATGAGCTATTGTGGGCCCATGATGTGATACATATGTGTGTGTATATGTACATATACATATACACACGTGTGCACACACACACACACACCACACCTTGTTTCCCTAGTGTCTTTAAATCTTGGCCACAAGATTAGAATTTGAAGGTTTTTCAAGCCTAAAGGAAATGAGAGAAGAGTGTCATCAGGCAGTCTTTCTTTTGTTGGACTCTTTCAGCTTAGAGGGAAGCAAGATGGTTGGAGTCTTGTTTTAAGTCACACACAGGTTTCCACATCGCATACCTGGAATTTTCCTGTGTTCTTAACCGCGCATCAGGGTGGAAGGTTTGAAGCTCCTACCTTCTCAGAATGATTCTCGTGTCCTTTGGTTCACATCTGTTTAGGCTCTTTCTCTCCCTGCCCCCTCCCCCACATATGACAGTCACTGCCCAGAGACCCAGGGCAGCTGGTCCTCTGAGGGTCACAATTACTCCCGAGCCCAGGAGGTTTCCCAGGGCAGTTTCCTGTCACCTGACACACAGGTATTAGGGCAGTCTGTTGACACAAGTATCATTTAATACAAAGAAGGATGGAATGATAAGTGAGTAATTACATTGTAGGGTGTCACTTTCCGTATCCCAGGCAGCCTGCTAACACTCGGAACCCGCCAAAGGCAATGCCACTCCAGAGCTGCACGTGTGTTTAGGGTGTTCTGTTGCTGTCTGGGAGGATTGATTACAGCAATAAAATGATTCGTTGATAGCCCTGAGTTTATTAGCATTTTAGATTACTAATTTACAACTGATATTTGACAGCCTATTTTTTTATGAGAGGCTTTGTTCTTTGATTTCTGATTGCCTTGATTTGTATCTATTTCTGTAACGTGATCGACTATTTTATACAGTTTAAAAGAAGAAAAAACTTCAGTGGAGAAGGAGAGGAAGCAGCAATTAAATGAAACCAAATTACTGAAATAACTGGATACATCTTAACTTTTAAACTTGACTTGTTACAGAAAAGAAGTTACAGGTTTTAAAGAAACAATGTATCTCAGCTTCTTATTTGAAACATTTTGAATTAATTACATACTCAGTATTTAAGGATTTACTAGAAAATTGCTAGTTTAGGAATTCATTTGCTTTTTATAAATGACTGCAGATAGCAGCTTAGGGCACCCAGCTTTGCAGTTGTTGCTATAAAGTTGAATTGCTCCTCTGGTGACGGAGATACAGGCAGAGCGGCTGAAGGTCAGCCACACCCCTCTGAGCAGACACTGGAGGCAGGGGCTGAGTCTTGCTGTGCTTATTTTCTCCAATCAGAGCCCGTCTTACAGCATCGTCACCTGTTAGCATCTCTCTTCACGTCACCCTCGACTTAGATTATCCTGCCACCAAAGGAATGCATAACATTGCGTCTGCGAAAGGGTTTCTCCGGGTTTAGCCTAGACCCAGTGCAGTTGTCTGGCTAGCTATACAGTGAACAAATACCTTTTGTGTGGTAGTATATGAGCCAACTATAAAGTACCGGCACCACTGTTATTTATTTATTTTTGGTTCAGCCTAAATTGGAGTTCACCGTGGTATTGATATTGACTTGTTTATAGGTGCCTGCCTTTGAAATTATGTCTCATCTTTTGCAGTTGATGGAGGCATTCACATTTGCTCTTTTCTCCTGTTAATTCACTTAAGACATTACTGTATACTGTAGATGCTTCTATAAATTAAAGAATGCCTCTTCATTTAGCTGGTCTAAATTCAAGGATAGGTCTTGGCCCCTTGCTTTCTATATCTCCTGTTATTTTCATTTTTGTACGTAGTTGGCTTTGGTACTTACATCACTAATGGATGTGAAGACTCAAAACTTATACAAATACGCCTCCTTCCATATGTCAGAAGATGGGAAGGCTCTTCACTCATTGGGCACCAGGTGTGCCAGCCAGAGGCCTGGGGAGGGATCACATGGCTGTCCTTGTCTAATGGTGGTAGTTGGAAGGGGCACATTTCAGTTGGCAGGAGTGAGAGGGAAGTTGAGGGTTGCGCTTGCACGCAGCCCGCTATTGAGATGGTGCACAGCTTCCGGTCTCTTTCTGCTGTGATCCTTGGGCTCCAGGTTTTGCATGACATAGTGAGTGACCGTTTTGGTCCACTCACAGGATCGCTCCTTTTATTCAGAGGACGGTCTCTGCCTACCTGTGTATGCACGTTTCGTTGAGTGGATGTCCATTCGTTTGAGATGGTTCACAGGGAGTCCTGTGTTCCCTCGCCCTCTGTGCCTGTCATTGCAAGGACTCCTTTCAGCTTTCCTGCTGACTGTCGGACACTTGAGAATTGACGCTGAGAACAATGTCCCCAGCCCCTGCCTTCTCTGGACATTAGATCAGAATTACTCAGGCAGAGGACTTCTTCAGCTGTGGGGTGGGGGGCGGCGGGTATTTATCCAGTTTGTACGTTCCCACTGCAACCAGCAAAGGCCCTAAAACAGTAGAAATCCCAGGTGGACTTGGGGATGCTCATTTGTAACTTGCTTTCCTGCAACTCCAGTCCTGCTACCTGAGAACCTGGCACAACTCCATGGGGTGTGGCAGACCTGGGCAAGGCGGGCCTTCCGTGCCACAGCTCGTCATAGCTCCAGGATACGTGGATCTTATCGCTTCGCTTCTTGCAGCTGCCAAACGAGAATCCCAACCAAGCTTCTGAGAATCTGACGGCGCTTGCATTGAAGCGTAGGTGCCTAATCGGCTTTCCTGATCTGGTTCGTGGAATGTTCTGGAAACCAATGTCCTTGCATTAAACCTGGAGTATCAAGGCTTGTCTCCCAGTGTTTGAGAAGCAGATATAAGAAGGACCAGGAGTTGTTTTTTTAAAAAATATATATTTTATTGATTTTTTACAGAGAGGAAGGGAGAGGGATAGACAGTTAGAAACATCGATGAAAGACACCGATCAGCTGCCTGTTGCACACCCCCCACTGGAAATGTGCCTGCAACCAAGGTACATGCCCTTGACCGGAATCGAACCTGGGCCCTTTCAGTCCACAGGCTGGCGCTCTATCCACTGAACTAAACCGGTCCTGAAGAGAAGGACCAGGAGTTGCTTAGCACTGATTCGTGCAATGTCTAGGGAGAGGGACGTTTGGATGCCACCTCTCACCAGCAGAGCTGTCTTACTCTTGAGGTCCTTTGCAGGCCATGCCACCTCCCTGGGCAGTTCCTATCACTGGAGCTTTCAAACAAGGGCAGTCAGGGACTCATGAAGGGGGTCCTGTGTTGTTAGTGTGGAGGCTTGGAGTTGATGGGCTGAAAGTCTGCCCTACTTTTTTTTTTTAAATATATTTTATTGATTTTTTTTACAGAGAGGAAGGGAGACAGAGAGTTAGAAACATCAGTGAGAGAGAGACATCGATCAGCTGCCTCCTGCACACCCCCCACCGGGGATGTGCCTGCAACCAATGTATATGCCCTTGACCAGAATTGAACCTGGGACCCCTCAGTCCCCAGCTGACGCTCTATCCACTGAACCAAACCGGCTTCGGCAGTCCACCCTACTTTTAAACTCAGGAGTCCTTTCAGGGTCTAGGTGCTTGATGATTTTTATTTCTGTCTTCACCCCAGATGTGGCTTTCTCCCAGACTTAAGGGAAGGGAGATGCTTCTGTCCCTAATGTCCTGGCCCTGGCCTGCAGTCCCCCACCGTGGCTCCAGCTTTGTTTTGCTACTTTAAGACCTCAGTTCTGTCTGCCAGCCAGAAGCCACCTGCCCCACCTCCCCTCTGCCACCCACGCTGCCCCCACGGCTGGCCGTCGAGATCCTCAAGGCACTGGTGCCACTTGTCCTGAAGGCAGAGGGAGGGCGGTTGATGTCTGAATGGGACCCCAGTCTGGTGCTCTCACAGCCTCTGCCTCTTTCCTGCGTTCTTCTCCCAGTGCCTTGACTCAAAGCTGGCTCCGGGAGTGTGCATGATGCTTGGATGGTGGCGGGAGGAAAGAGCGCTCTGTTTGTAGGGGACGGTCATTGCCGCGTGGAGGAAACGGGCTGTCTTGGCTGCAACACTCAGGCCAGGGAGGCGCTGGGCAAGTCACTCACTGCCGAGCCCCCGCTGCCCCATGTGTGCCTCGTTCATGTGAGTCCCAGTCTCCTGCCGCCCGGGCTGGGCGTCGGGAAGGCGAGATGACCGTTGGCGGCAGGCGCTGTGCTCTGCAGCCCGGCAGCCTCTTTGCTTTTGAATGATGACTGGCACAGCCTACGAAGACCTAAAGATAGAAACGTCAGCTACACGGACATGTTTGAAGGCACACCTGCTGAGAGCTGCACACCTGCCCGCCCAGGTGGGCCAGACGCATGCCCAAAGCTGCCACAGGGTCAGCTAACCTGTTTTTTTGTGTTGTTTTTTTTTTAATCCCCATCTGAGTATATTTTTCCATTAATGTTTAGAGAGAGGGAAGACAGAGAGAAACATCTCTGTGAGAGAAACACATCGATTGGTTGCCTCCTGCATGAGCCCTGACCAGGGCCTGGGGTTGGGTTGGAGGCTGCAACTAGGTACCTGCCCTTGATTGGGACCCTTTGGTCTTCAGACCGACACTCTATCCACTGAGTAACCTGGCTTTTTGTTTTTACTACATCATCCTTTATTTTCCCATGATCTCCAGTTCTAAATCCTTCTTTTATTTTCCAATATCGGATTAGTGTCAGGTGTTCAGCATGCTGGTTAGACATTGATGTAGCTTAGGAAGTCATCCCTGCGGTAAGTCTTACACCGTGCATGGTGACTGCACTGTTCCTGACTGTATTCCCAATGCGGTCCGTCCCCGTGGCTGTTCTGTAACTGCCAAAGCTACCCGTTCCTTTTAAGCTCTTCACCATGGTGTCTTAAAGTTGCACATGGAAAGAACAGATCATCTTTTTTCTTTGGCTTAACCTCCTGCCCTTCCCCCTCCCCCATTCATGTAACTAGAAGGGTGCCTGACTTTGCATAGGGATTCATTTCCGTCCTGATGGAGCCACATACGTCTCTATTTCCAGCTGCTCTCTCAGTGCCTTGTGCAGCACCGCCCTGCATCGCAGCCTCTGCTGGCCTCTGAGAGGAGCTGTCCCTACAGAAGCCTTTGCCCGTGGCAGCAGTGACTGCTACTCCCCCCACCCTACCTCACCCCCCGCTCCCGGCAGCTTGCAGCCTTTGGAGCAGGGAGCATCCACAGGCTGCAACACTCAGGCCAGGGAGTTTGTTCTGTGCAGTAGAGGGGAATAGAGATTATTTGGAATTTTCCCTGTTACCTTTAGGTATTGAGGTTTTCTAATGTATATGATGATTCATGGTGGCATTGGACCTGTGTTGGTCTCAGGCTGACCTTTTGACCCTTCTGTACAGGAAGTACAGTCTTCCCCCTTGATCCAGGGGGATACAACCCCCACGGATGCCTAGAACCTCGGAGAGTACCTAACCCTATGTGCACTGTTTGTCGTAGGCATGTGTACTTACAATAAAGTTTAATATGTAAACCAGTCACAGTCACAGATTAACATTGACTAGTGATAGAATGGAACAATTATAACACTATGCTGTAATAAAGGTAAGTGACTATGGCTTCTCTCCCTTCCTCCCTCCCTCCCTCCCTCTCTCCCCCTCCCCGATCCGATGGATGGTAGCATATACAGCATGGAGACCTGGACTAAGGATGACTCCTGAGCCCTAATGAGATTTCATCGCGATACTCAGAACACCATGCAATTTAAAGCTTCTGAATTTTCCCCCAAACACATTCAGACCATGGCTGACCACTGGTAACTGAAACCTGGGAAAGCAAAAACCGTGGTGAAGGAGGGACGACTGTCCTGCCACGTCAGGCACAAGCGCTTGACCGTCCGAGAGCCACTGAAGGTTCAGGAAGTGGCCCAGGGGAGCTCCAGGTCCTCCTGGCCGCAGGGCCCCCATGTCCAGTGAAGGGTGAGCCCAGCTTGGAAGAGTGGACATTACTTTCAGTACAGGAACCTGGGCCTTCGCCATCAGACAGACTTGCACTCACGGGGCAGTAAATGTTCTCTATAGGAGATTTTTGTGGCCTTTTGCTTTTCCTTCAAGTCTTACGGTAGATACTGGCTCACACAGAAGGAGACTGAGTCTCAGGTTCCACTGGGTGGAGATCTGAGCACTAGCTTTCCTGGGTGGCACGCCCTCACCAACACCCTCCGCCCCCAGGAAGTTCATCCTCAGGCCGCCAGGGAAACGGGACTGTGATTTGTAGTAAAGGTGATAGCGTGATGTGCGGATCTAGCGTCTCGTAAATTCTAGAAAGTTCATTTAGGTACCGGTTAAAAAATTGTTGCTGTAAGAAGCATCCAAACCCGTAGAGCACCTTTAAGTGTTTACTTGGACCAAACTGTTGATATTGCCAGGGAGCAAGCCTCCCGGTGCTCCCTAGAGGGACAGATTCACGGTTTGGAATTAAGGGCAGAGCAAGAGAGATTACAGGAGGTGGAGAAAGGAAGGCGGGGAATGGATTCCGTGACGTTAACAAGATTACGTGCTTTCCTGGGTGGGTACAGCTCTTTTCAAAGCTGTGTTAAGCTAGATGCACAGAAACCAAGGCCAGGGCTTGCTTCAGGCAAAGATCAACCTTTTCGTGAAATTACGAGTCTGGGACCTCCCATGGAGACCTGCCCCATGAGGCATTGATGATCAGATCGCCCTGGGAGGGGACTTCCCACAGAACCCCTGTTCTCACCCACAAAACCTATTCGGGGGTGGAGTTCTAAGCTTAGATGTGTTTGATGCCCGTTGGTTATAATTTGAGAAAACATGCAGATGAAATTGCGTTATGCCTGGTGCCCAGTGCTTGGAACAGTTTGTTTATATGATCTGTCAGCTTCTCGTGTTGTCGTTCCCTGGAAGTAGGGATTCACTGTGACATTTGCAGGCCGATGTTGGCAGAGTGACTGGCATCACCGAGGGAAGCACAGGCCCCAGAGGCCTGACCGCCAGGATCTGTAGCCGTCGAGCCCTGTGCTCTCTGTGTCAGAGTCCTGGGTATGCCTGTGGAGTTTGGGCTCCTGAGCAGATATTGGAGAGCACTTTCCTTCCCTCTCCAGTTGTTCCTGGAGTCCAGGAGGGTCCCATCAGCTCAGTCAGCTTTCTCCTTGCCAGCCCTGTGCCTGGCACACACTCCTGACCCATCTGCCTCTCCGGTCCCTGCAGGTCTAGCTGTTCTCAGAAAGGTCAGGTCCCAGGAGCCAGGCTCTGCTCAGGCTATGGTTTGAGCATGTCCAGTTTCTGGGAGGCATGGAAGTGGGCACCGGGATTCTTTCCTCAGGCTGAGGTTGTGGTCACACAGGTGTGTATGATGGCTCGTACCCATTAGGACCATCAGCCCCACCAGAGTGCCCCAGAACTTTCAGTCCCGCTGGGGGCTTTGCTGCTGTTGAAATGAAATTCAGTCTGTATTTCTCTTCTCGCAGAGAGGAAGGGAGCGGAAGAGAGAGAAACATCAATGATGAGAGAAAATAATTGATCAGCTGCCTCCTGCCCGCCCCCTACTGGGGATCCAGCCCACAACCCGGGCATGTGCCCTGACTGGAAATTAAACCATAACCTCCTGGGTCAAAGGTTGATGCTCCACCGGTGAGCCATGCAGGTACTATACCTCCAGAGGGCCTGGCAGTGAGTCACAGCCTTTTTGGGGGAGGGAATGAGCTCTGGTGACAGACTGCTATGGGTAGGGGTGGGGAGACAGATGCGTGCACAGCAGGGTGTGACCAAGGCCCTGGGCCCCGTTCTGAAGTCTGATGCTCCTGCCACCAAACTGCTATTTGAGGCCTAGGCCATTGGTGCCTATTTTTAGGTTGGTTTTGTTGCTGTGTAAAAATAAGGCGGGAACAGCCTGGGCAGCCACACCCAGGTGAGACCAGCAAGGCGGGGCACCCTCAGAAGCGCTTTGCATACGTCCGTCCCTGGGTTCCAGCAGCAGCCCTGTGAAGCAGCTTCTCGTCCCCCGATGAGTGGGATGGATCGGCCCTCTCTGGAGAGATGCCTAATAGAGATGCATGGACAGGTGGGATGGATGGAGAGCTAAGCCCCAGGCCGCCTCCCCGGTCACCAGCTCCAGGGCTCTGCTGTCAGCTGGCAGGTTGCCATCAAGGTCTCCTCAGACCTCTGCCTCCCTCTCCTGTTGTGAAGGATCCATACCATTTCCCAGAGGGCGGTTCCTCCAGTTCAGAGCCGGGGTGTCAGTGGACCCTTCTGCATGCCTGTGCGTGTGTGCACCAGGTGTGCGTGGGTCGGATCTCGCCTGGGGAGACTTGGCTGGCGGGGCTGAGTCTGGGCTCTCGGAACAGGTGGGTCGTGGCTCAGTTCTGCACCCCACCCCTGCCCCGGAGGTGGAGGTCAGCTGTCAGCTGGACCCTGCTTTCTGGAATGTATTGCACGTTTAAGGACATTTAGTGGCATTGACACTTTATAAAAATGTTTCTTCTGTTTTCCCTGGGTAATTTTGTCGGGTGGTAAATTTATCTAATGGCTGTATGTGTTTTATTATAGTAAACTAGAGGTCTGGTGCATGAAAATTCATGCACTGGAGTGGGGGGCTGCCCCTCAGCCTGGTCTGCCCCCTCTCACAGTCCAGGAGCCATCAGGGGAAGGCAACACCTCCATCACCCCTCTGTTGCTACCACTGCTGGCAGCGAAAGCCTCAGCAGGCCCCGGTTACTTGAGGCTTGTCTGAGCCTTGGGCCCGCCCTGGGCAGCTATGGGGCTGAGGGTGGGTCTGACTGCACCTCGTGCCTGTCACCATCCCCCCTGCCCCGGAAGTGGGGCTGAAAGGACTGGGCACTCCATCTTGTGGCTCTGGGCGCTGCCATCTTTGTGATGCACGACAACCAATTTGCATATTCCCTCTTTATTAGATAGGGTGCACAGTTGGCTGTGGCTCCTCACTGGTGTTTGTGCACTGTTGACACAAGTCCCTTCTCTGCAGTCACCCATGGGCCCAGAGGTGTTCCTCTTATCTCTTCCTCGGAGGTGAGGGCTCTTCCTGGCTCACATTTGGGGTCAGTGCAGAGGCCTTGCTTTACTGTGCGGAGGACACTTAAAACACATGGCCCTGGAGAGCTAGACTAGAAGGGACTTTGACCCAACCCCCCCATCCCATCCCACCCCATCCTTTTGAAGGTGAAGGCAGCACCTGGCCTTTTAAGGGCATTCCAGACACCCTGCCTCCCTCCCTCCCTCCCTCCCTCCCTCCCCGTCAGCCAGCAGGCCTGGCTCCAAAGGTTACATCGTGTCACAGGCAAAGCCCAAAGCACTTGATATAAACACGTTGGCACAGGTTTTAGTTTAAAATAAAAGTGATAACCCAGAAGCAAAAACGTGTTTTATTCTTAGCCCTAGCCGAGGAGGGCGGGTGGCGCATGCCTCTACCTTAGCGGGCAGATTCGCTTGTCACTCCTGTCGCAGGGAGCTGTGCTTGGCAGGCGGCCTTCCCCTCTGGGGAGACCCCAGTCGACATGGGTTGGGTGCTTTTGGTTTTGGATTTTTGTTGCTCTTGCGGTATCTTTCGGTGAAGTGATGTGTTTTTCCTTTGCTCCTGATTTTTTCCCTTCAGTCCAGTCCAAATAAGTGGTTATATTTTCAGAGTTCTAAATGCAGCCGTACAAACACACTGAGCCAGAGCCTGAGGGTTTGGCGTGGGTTCCGGCTGCTATTTACATGTGCCAGAGCCTTCTTGGAAGTCACTCGGTTTCTCTCTGCCGCGGCGGTGAGCCTGGGATCTCAGAGCGCTGGGGAGGGGCGGTTCGCTCGGAAATGCTCCCCTCCCTCCAGCGTCATTCCTCGGGCCGGGAAGGGCCCAGGGAAGTCCCTCAGGTCCAGAGGGACCCCGGCTCTGTGGTGCTGAGGGCTGGGACCTCCCTCCACCTCCCTGCAGTATCTGTCTGCACAGAGGGGCGCTTCCCGCTCACCCAGGGAGGGGAAGGTGCGTGCCCGTGACAGGCTCTCCAGCGGGGATGTTCGAACATTGCCACTGCAGCAAGCACAAGTGAATCCGGCGCAGCCTCAAAGCCTGTTTAAGGTCTCCATGGAACGATCATCCTCTGAGATGGGGCCCCGGAGGCTGTGATGGCTTTGGCCCACCTTTTTCTCCTCCTCCTGGACACAGCCACACTGAGGTCATCAGAGAAGCAGGGTCTTTGTGGGTGTGACCACACAGGGTCCTCGTAGGCAAGGTCTGCTCAGTGGAGCCAGGGGACATCCTCAGAGGCCCCGAGGGAAGAGCCGGGCCTCCTGCCTGGCTCCATCCTGCTGCCCCTCCCCCATGCTGCCCAGCTCACCCACTGGGGACAGTGGCTGATGAGATCCAGGAAACTCCAAGGGGAGATGGAGATGCAAAATGGGCTTTTCTAGAAACGGTTGTGCCATGTATGTGAAACTGTTCAAAGAAAGGACACCATCCCGATGGGTTGCAGCCAGTTCCCCAATTGCAGGATAGATATTGCGGCCGAAATCAGGCCGATTTCTCCAGAGGACGTCAGTCCCCGGGGACGCGTAATGACTTTGATTTTGAATATCTATGCCAGGGTTTTTGTATTCACAGCCAGAAAATGGGGGGACCTCCTGACAGGTACCTCATAGGGTAGGTATAGACACTTCCATGGAGGTACACCACACCCTGCATCCTGCTCCTGAGAGGTGGCCGCCGCTGTCGGGTTAGTTGGGTATGAGTCCAGCCAGCCTTCTCTGCAGTTGCCTGCATGCTAACTAGCTAGTTAATTACCTGGTGAATAGCTTCCGGCTCCGGTGATTCGACTTGTGCCGTAACCAGCGTTGATGCTCAGGGTGTTGTCAGTCAGCTGGTGTGGGACTTTTCCACGCACGGCCAGATTTTGTGCAGGGTGTGTGTCTTGGAGGTGGGCTCTACACCTGCAGCAGGGTCCGTTCTGGGTCTGTCTGAGCTGCTCAGGGCACAGGGTCAGCTGTGCGAGGGCAGCTTGCAGGGGAAAGAGGAGAGGTTGTAGGAAGTGAAGCTGGCCCGAGAGCGCACCTGGGTGCACAAGATGAGGGAGCATCTAGCCCGGGGGCGAAGGTGACTGGACTGCCCCAGAGCTGTGTGGGCAGTGAGCCAGGGGTGTTCTCAGGCTCCTGGCTGAGGTGCCACCCCACCGTCTAGGTGGATGGCAGGCTTTCATCCCTGTCTGTGCAGCTGCTGGGAATTCTTTGGAGACCAGAGGGCCATTGAGGGGTCCAGGTATGGAGGGGGCGGGAGACCAGGGAGGGAGTTTGCATGTTTGTTTTGTTTTCCAACTTCTTTTCACATAAATACTAGAGGCCCGATGCGTGAAATTCATGCAAGGAGCTTGGGGTCTGGAGGATGGGGGGGAACCATCGCCATGGCTTCGTCCATCTCCCAAAGGACCTCTGATCTAATTAGCAGATTATGCTTTTATTATTGTAGATATTTTTATTGATTTCAGAGAGGAAGAGAGAGAGAGAGAAATGTCAGTGATGAGAGAGAACCATTGATCAGCTGCCTCCTGCATGCCTCCACTGGGGATTGAGCCTGCAATCCAGGAATCGAAGTGTGACTTCCTGGTTCATAGATCAGCACTCAACCATTGAGACACACCAGCTGGGATGTTTTCCAGCATCTGATCCATTGCTTGTAACTCGTGCCAACCCCAAATGTCATTGACAGAGGGAGCCACCAAATCACATGGGGTGTGGAGTACACAGTGATCATGAGGCAGGTCCTCCGGCCTCTGCACTCTGCTGCCTGGGGAGGAGTGCTGGGTCCCTGTGTGCCATTCGGCCTGCAGACCCGCAGCCGGGACCGTGATTAGGTTTGCTGGGCATTACAGCTAATGGGCAGTGTACTCTCATCCTGCAGCGCAGCCACGGAACAGCAGCTGGCCATGGGGTCTTGCCAGCTTCCTGGGCTTGCCCTCAGCCTTGCCCCTGCCCACCTTTTGTTGTTGTTCTTAATCCTCACCTGAGGACATTTTTCCTGTGATTTTTTAGAGAGAGTAGAAGGGAGGAGAGACAGAGAAACATTGATTGGTTGCCTCCCTATGAGTGCCGGGGATCCAGCCTGCAACAGAGGTACCTGCCCTTGACCAGAATGGAATCCTGGTCCCTTCAGCCCGAGGTTTGAGGCTCTAGCCACTAAGGCAGTGAATGGCAAACTCATTAGTCAACAGAGCGGCAAACCTCACCTCGAGAGCCGCATGTGGCTCTCGAGCCGAAGTTTGCTGACCACTAAGGCAAACGGCTAGGGCGCACCCTCTTTCCTTTTGATTGCTGTTGTCGGTAGCAGGTCAGGGGCCATTCCAGCCAAAAGCCATGCCCAGGCCTGTTCAGTTGGGAGAAGTGGGAATCGCTGAGGTACCAGCTGGTGCAGGTCTGCAGGGCAGGGGCTTTCTATAGCAGAGAAGATTCTGGGGCCTGAGAGCACGGAGGGGCCAGTTTTACAGATAAATGATTGAGACAGGTAGAGCCTGGATTCCAGGCAGGCAGCCCCCCCTCCATCTGGGAGGTGTGTAGGTTAGTAAGAATTGTGGACGAAAGGGGCTAAGTGCTGACCTGACAAGCTCAGGGAAGGCCTGCATGGTGGTCCTGTGAACTCGGAGATCTGAAGTCACCACAAAGGATGGTCTGAAATTACATTTGAACTAAAAGCGATTATGGTGGGTAGTTGCCTACTAGACTGGTATCTTCACTGACAAGGTCATCCTTTACCTTAACTGAGCCTACGTGTCATGTTGCATCCATGATAACTTGAAATGTCTGGTGACTTGTAACTTCCCTTTTTCTGGAGCCCTTAGGGAACAACCTAATGTGCCTGGGCGCCAGGACAGATACCACAAATTCCTTCATTGTCCTGTTAATCCTGCACCCACCTAAGTATGTGTCTATCATTTTACTTTTTATCCAATCCCAGGGATTTCCCTGCTTTGCTTTCTCCCGCCTCTCTAGTCTATCACCAGTGAATTTCACGTAACCCACCTATGTCCCTTCCCTTGATTGCAGTGTATAAATACAGAAGTAACCTGACATTCTCCCGAGGATTATCTCAATTCGTTGAGGTTCTGCTTCCCCGGCATAGGTTGACAGTTTGGCTCAAGTAAACTCACAGAAATTCTTTACAGGTTTCAGTGTTTTTTTTTGTTAACAAGATGTTTCCTGTCATTATTCCTCATGAAGCACCTTCGGGAGAAGTTGACATATTGGCACCCACTTAGCCCCGTGACTCCCAGATGGAGTGAGTGATGGGCCAGTGATGGTGAGGGCACAGAGCCCTCTGGGCCTTCTGCCCCCGGCTGTGAGCAAGAGTGACCCGGGCCCTGGGGACCACACTGCCCTCGCCCCTGCCCACCTCTCCCTCGGGCGTTGTGGCCGACATTCAGGGCCACGGGAAAGAGTTAATCCTGATGGCTTGTTCCACAGTTGTCCTCTGGACTCATTGTCCTGTCCTTCCCAGCCATCTCATTATCAACAGCAATTGCACTGTGAATTAAACAATATTACTGACTGTTTGCAATTCTTTACGGAGCTAATACTGTCGGGTGCAATTATATCCATCACAGGACTGACAGGAGGTCAGTGTAAGACTGAATAGCCACGTTCCTCTCTGGTTTTCATCAGTGTTTACTCGAACCAGGAGAACGTCTCCTGCTTATTTCAGCGGCGTCTTAACTTTCACAAGTAAGGTGGCTGCCTCCAGCCAGCATCCAAGCTGCACTGTGGAGATGACGTTTTCCTGAGGTGCGTCCACCCACGGCCCAGAAGGAAGAGCAGGGGACCGCTTTCCCCTCTCCCAGTGATGGCTTTGTATCTCACCCGGCCATGTGTTCTCTCTGTCAAGTGCTGACTCGCACCTTTTCCTAAAATATCCTCAGGTCAACATTTTTACTTTCAAAATCTTTGCACTTTCACTTCAGGTGTTACCATGTTTTACAGAATCCTTCAAGTCCTGGGCTGCAGACTGTAAGAGGGAGGGGAGTGGCGGGGCGGGGGGGGGGGGGGGGC